>QVNV01009576.1:0-26399 GCA_014825455.1 Pseudomyrmex pallidus | reverse complement strand
GATTATTTTTGACATTTTCTAAAATGTGACAGAAAAATCAATAAATATCTTGAAAAAGCCAACAAATAATTTGTTCGAAGTTCCACTAAGAGAAAGAGATTCGAGAGCGTAACGAGTAGTTGAAAGAGAGTTCGCTTGAATGGAGTAGTTTCTGATCACACGTGTGTGAATCTTTTATAAATCCTTTCGCCTCGCTATATAAAGCAAACTCATCACGACAAAATGACGTCGTAATAATAATCCAGATACCGAAAATAAATATTAATGTGATAGACAAATGTCAGGCGTGACGTGAAAGATTTATTTTCATGACGCAAAAGATATTTCGAGGTAATTAGAAATATTTCACAAAGTAAGCTTCGTACGTGCGTAAAAAGTCGATAAACGGCTTTGTGGAACAGATATGATATCTCTATATCGTAAGATGTATTGTTTATTATTTATCGTAAACGGGATAACTTCCTATCGTTACTCAAGAAACAAAGAATGTAAAAAGAGATAATATCCGAAAGAAAAAAAAAGAAACATTAAGTATTGCACAATATATACATATATAAAAGATCATTAATTGCGGGGATGTGTTGAATTGTAACGTGATTTGTTAACGACGCAGAAAAGATCGATAGTATTATTTCGATTAATGACGTTTGCTAAACAAGCAATTCGCACTTTATTCAAATTAGTTTTAAAATCATCTGAAATAAATTATCAGAATTATAATCTTATCATTAACACTTTTTCAGAAGATTCTACTTGTAATTGGTAATTAAAAATTAATGATAAAAATATTATACTCTTAATTTATCTTACGCGTACTCCATCGAATTTTAAACTTATTGTTTACGCAAACGGTACAGAAGAAAACTGTTAATGGTCAGCGTGGCACCTGTTGTATCGATAGAAAAAAAGAAGCGGCAAACAGCTGTCAGTTTCGAACACTGACAGCTGTTTGCTGCTTCGGTTTTATTCTTATCAGATTGTATATTTGCTCTCTCCCATTCAAGATTGTTTCAGAGAGATAATAGCAGTGAAGTTTTAAATAGAAACGACGTTTTGCCCATCTTTTTGAAAAAAAAGAACATCACGTGCATATCTTAACGAATAAACAAACGGCAATGTTGCTATATATAAGCTTTTAAAAATTTAAAATTATGAAATTATGAGAATTTATTGACTAGAATTGATGTAATAAGGATTGTATTTGAAGACCATAATTAAAAAGAGCTGTAGATACATACTTATATATTCGTACCTTTCTTTTTGCTGCATTTGCTTGAACATGATATCCGCCAGTGGATCGGCAGGGGGTCTCTCTCCCAAAAGCCTCTGGCGATCCAGATCGCCTTGCATTTGCGCAAAAGCATGTTCCCCTATGTTCATCGAAGTTTCCAATTGCGCCGAAAGTTCCACCGTCTCGTCGCCTGCAAACGCGATGTGTTAAAAAAAAAAAAAAAAGATTCTCACTCGAACTCTTCACATTTTTTTTACATAAAACGAAATGTTGTCGCTACCGTGCAAAGCGTGCTGAGGATTGTCAATAATTCTGATTTGTCTGTCGGGAAGTAGAGGCTCCCCGTCCGTTCCGCCGATATCGCTCGGTAATTGCCAGCAAGCGTTGTCTTGTTCTGCCAAATTTCGCGGAAAATAAAGCGGCAGAAGCACCTCGTATATTCCGAGATCGCAAGGCTCTAGTACAAATATAATGCACGTTAATGAATCGCTATATTGCTCCATGAATCTACGCACGGTTCCTGCAAAAAGAAATTTTATTTATTTAGGTTTTCATTTTCTTTCTCTTTCTCTAAACTGTGATTGATAAAGTGAAATATTTGCATCTGCACTTACTGAGAGCTATATGCGCTCCTGCGTCCGGAGGGTAGTTTCTTCGCACTGAATTTATTACAGGTAAAGCGATGGTGCGCAGTCCCATTTCCCTCGCCTTTTGCAGGACGTTTCTGTGATACAAAGCAAAAAGAACATTACGCACCTTTGCTTATAAGGAAGTTGCTTGATATTTTATAAATTTCTTCACAACTTTATTTTTTGTTTTTTTTATAAAACTATGCAATTTTGCTTTAATAACACACTGTGGCGCGTAGAGGATAAGACCACGTCTCGGTGGTGTAAAGATTTCGATTTTTTTTCTTCCGTCAATTTTTCCGCCCCGCAAGACAGTGCTTACATTTGTGTGTAAATACACGTTCGAGTTACCTATAGCAACAGTGTAATGTGTTTTGCGCAGCGGTTTGATACTTGACGTTATAAACTGGTCCAACAGTATGAATAATAAAACGAGCAGGTAATCCATGACCCTGTGTAACTCTTACTTCGCCGGTTCTGCATTCTGCAACGTGAACATATAGTTTGATAAAATGAAATTTATTCAGACTACGAGCGAAACAGTCGCAAATAAAATATATAAGTACTCCGCTCATATTGCAGAGTATATCATGCATTCATTAATGCAAACCTTTTATTTCGTTATATATTTCCATTTTAAGCGCGGAACCAGCTCGGTTAAATATTCTTTGGCACATAGGACTGTTGTCGTCCATCGTCTCGTTGGTAGGATTTACCACCGCGTCCACTTGCAATATCGAGATATCTCCGGCCCTGAAACACAATTTGAAGATTTTTGAAATGCTGTCAAAACTGACAGTTCTCGATTCCTAACAAAGACGTCATTTAACAATTAAATTTCTTACCATAACGCGAGCTTGTTGTTAAGTGACGACTGACAAGGAAAGGGACTTATAGCGTGATGCGCCGTTTCTCTGACCGACTCGTAATCCGTGAACCGATGTTGAATGGGATAGTCGGCCCATCGTTTCAACGCAGCCGGCTCCACAATGTCCTCGGCGACACCCAAAGGTTCCATCAGCCTCATTCAGCTGGAAATCCATGCCGTATGCATAAATGTCTCATATGTGAAAGAAAGGAGTTCGTTTTTACAAATGTCAAAAGAGGAGAATGTGTGAAGAAACATGTAGACCAAATATATATTGTTTTATTATATATATATAAAAAATCTGCAAGAATAACAAAAAAAAACATCACTAAATGTTGAATCGCGCATATATTTTCTCGTTTTGAAAAATTCTTGCACGCGTGTTTATTGATTGACGCGCTATATCTCTCTAATATTTAATGGAAGGTAGCGGCGGCATATTCCTTTGTTTCTCTATCAGCTGTTTCAATCCCTAACCTAACCTCGTTTCTGTCTAACGTGCGTCATACGCAGTGCGGTTGTTGACCCGAAAAGGGAGTTCATGTAGCACATGATGCAATACGGTCACTTAACTGGCAATACACGCAATTTTACTGGCGTGAAATTGTTGTGAGAAACGTATTTTACAAGAAGAAAAACTAAAACACTCTTATCTTTAAATTATATAATATTATATTATATATTATTATAAGTGTGTAACATTTGTTTTTCGAAAGTTTTATTATTGTTAAAGAAAATACTCATATTGCCACGTGGTGAAAACACGATTTAATGTATCGATTGCATATTCTATGATCGATGTCCTTTTATTGTTTGCCTTCTTTGTTTAATCTCAATTATATTTCGGTTTTTATATTACATCGCTTGGTGGTGATCGAACTGTTTGGAAGTATGCGTCTATGTATTACACGACACAATAGAATAGAATAGAATATACGCGCTGTCGGTAATGGCAAGGAGCCGAGAGACTGGCGCCGTCTGGCTTCGAGCGGATCTTACGTCCTGACAAACCCATTAAAAGCACAGGATCGTCGACCTTATGTAATACCTGGATGCATTCATATTTACGAGAATAATTTGCACACTCGCGTTGAAGAAATTTCGATAAAACTTGAGTCGATATATCGAAAAAGTTGTACAGTTCTTGTAGAGTTGTTTTCTTGCGATTTGTTTAAAACAATTTTTCGCTTTCATTTGAATTAATCTGATTTGGTCGGCATTTAATCGAAGAGTCTAATGATCAATTAAAGGATCAACTTGGCTTTAAAAAGAAAAAATCAATCGATCGATCGATTTTTTAACAGAAAAACAGATTAAAAATAAGTTCGAACAAGTAAAGCGTATGTGTCAAGAGTAAACGGGCTAATTTGATAAGATAACTTTTTATTATTTACGTAATACACACTTGACAACGTTCAAGTTTAATAAACAGTCTCGCACACACACTCGTCGAACGAGCAATCGATACTGCGCATTTGCGAATCAATCGCTCGCTTATTCAGACAAGATACGACTGAAACACTTGCGGCGACTATCGCGGGGGTTCATCATTCTAATACATTAAACATCGAGATATCTTCGAACCGGCGAGATATTTTGAAGATAGTGCGCAAACGCGCGTTGTGTGAGCGGAGCAACGCGGTTTCGGAACTTGTAATGACCCAAGTCATTAATTTTTGTTCGATCTGGCTTTGCCGCGAACTAGTTTCGTCATTATCGATGATTCTTCGTGACGGTGCTATAAATAACATCGGCGTTATCTCATTATTACTTGGCAGGTAACGCGATCGGAGAGTAACGCGGCGCGCGTTACACCCCGGCGGCGATGTATCGCGATAATACGACGCACAAAGTTACGGAAGCGAGGGAATAAACGGGAAGAGGTATCCGTTTAACGACCTTATCGTCTAATAACTTTCTTGAAGAGAGAGAGGCCGACGCGTGATAAAGGGTCAAAGTCGCTCGACGCGCGGAAAAACAGAGATGATATCGCGTTCGCAAGACACGCGATGCGAGACCGTCGCGTAAAACTGAATCGCCACTTTACGTGCATGTAACAACGGCACGGGGCTTCGATCTCGCCGTTGATACAATCTCGGACGAATGCACCGATGCGCCTGGCGAGAAGCCTTTCCGCGCCTCGTTGTGTTACATATTCCGTTAGCATCAGGGGCTTCCAAACGAATCCTTTGTGCGCGTGCATAGTCGCTAGCGAAGTGAAAAGGCTTGGGGAAAAAAAAGAATCAAATATAAATCGCTGGATATTGACGTAATCGCTGGATGTTTTCACAAAGAGCGCTTTTTTTACGGAGAGTCATAGAATTTTGTTGCAAAAAGCGATGCGATAGTTTTAATTCAACAAAAAACAATAAAACCTTTTATTTTAAATAAAAAATACAAATAATAATATGTGAAGAAAACACCAATATATTTATTGGAAGTGAGAAGTCACTTATTTTCTCTCTCCGACGTTAAAATCGAACAGCTAACAGAACAGTCCTTCACTTAAATTCATTAGCAAAATGACATCACGGTGTGATTTGTCACGTCGCTTATTTGTCTCGCGCAAAACGCAACACACATTATTGTATTCTACTTCTCTTCTTTGCCGTCTTGAAGTTACTTCGAGAATGTGTTTCTGTGGCCATAATGGCGGGAATCGTAAGCTTATCATATCGCACGATGACTCAAAGCGGATGACGCAAAATAAATATTCACATTTCTTTACCGTTTCTTCATCATCTCGAATGTACGTACGCGAGAAAACAGCCAGTCGATGTTTATGCGGATCGATGATAATCAATTATTAGGAGAAGTATCGATTTTCCACCCTGTTCTTAGGCGAAGTGGGCAACGGGGTGGAAGAGAGAGGATGAGCATGTCCGAAAACTTCGAATTGTTTTCTGACTGGTAATTCTCTTCCCGTCTGATTCGATTTGACGTCTCGATCTCTCGATTGTTTCATTCATGCTTGGGCGAGGTGAAAGTTGACGTTTTCGAAATTCCATCATTTTGACATTTTATTATTCTTGGCTCGAAGCGACAACCGTATAATAACATTATGACGTAAGACTCGACGTACAATTGCATCGGACAATAATGTATTTAGTGACATGACGTCATTTCCCCGCATGACAAATCGTTCTGAGGATCGGCTATTGACGATGTAATTACATTGACAAATCATTGACGCATTGAGCTCTTCTTGGAAGTGCAAAAAATAAAATTCTTGCAATTCTTGATTTTTTTTTTTTTTATTGCGGATATATTTGTTGTAATAAAAATTATACTGTTGGGGAAGAGTGAAATAAAATAAATCTCTCAAGTGTCTTTGAGTGTGAAATAATAATATCAATCGGGAATTTTGCAACGTGGCAAGAGAAGAAGCAACAAATGTTTCTCATTGAAGTTGGTATAAATTTCACGATTACGACATTTATTAACCACTTACATTGTTCGTAACAAGTTGTTGGAAAATAAATGTGGTTATTTAGAACTTTTTCTTTATTTTTAACCGTCCCCTTGTTAAATGCCGCGTCGGAACGGCGATTAGGGTCAATACATCAACAATATCCAACTAACTTCGCAGATGTAGCGCTTTGAAAACTCGGATGTGGTGTGCGCGTAGGTGTGCTCGTTCCGCATCAACGCGTAATTACCGCTATCAAGGCTTCAAACATCAAACTGACAGTTTGAGAACGTTTCTGCGTGTTCTTACGATAAATGAAAAAGCGCCGCGATGACTTGGCACAATGAACCAAGTGCCAAGTGGGAAACGCGGTTCGAGCAATGACCGTTGCGTGTAGAAATACGAGCAATAAACGGAACGGACGACGATGATGTAATTATACGGCGATAGACGATTGTCTATTTCCAAATGTTTGGAATGAGCATCAAGTGCTTTCTAAATACACCGACACTATCGTGGGCCGCGCGACGACCCGCGTCGTGATTGCACGAACGAACGTATGACCTAAATCGAAGGATTTCTATTTAGAAGCGATCGGATATCGAATTTTAGCAGTACAGAGTAGCAGGATAATACAAAGTGAACGTTAGCCGCTACGCGCGCTTGATCTAATCAACTGGCTCTCACGGCTTGTCTCACATCCTTTTTCCGGACAACACAATTATCTGAAAAATAAACATTACTCGAAAAGATCTGTCTCTGCGAGTGACAAACAAGTTTAGCGAATATTGATAATGATGTAGCGGAAAAAATTGCTTTACCGAGATAATGAGTGACAATTGTTGATTCGTTTAAAAACATTTAAGAAAAATTGAGCAATTTGATAAACAAATTTTACGCTCGTATTCGGGAAACAATGGAAACAGCGGCTGAATCGGTCTACGGAAACGCGCGCGAATCTATCGACGTTTAGACGCCAAATGTGCAAGGCCGAAAATGCATGACCTACATTATCGATATGCGACCTCCATTGCGATAGATATGACGCGTAGCGCGACACATCGATAGTTCGCGCGCGTGTTTAGAAATATAGGTATATAACATCTGAAAGAGAGAGAGAGGGAGGGAGAGAAGGAAGAAAGCGTTACGATAAATATGAAGATTTGAAAACTGTGATACCTTTGAGTATTGAGTCATCGGCTCTCCACTGGAAAAAAAAATTCCCGTGCGTTATTCTATCGCAATATTACACAATTACGTCTCTGTAATTATTCGACTGTCTTCTTTTCGAAATTTTAACCGCACCGACCTCAAATCTCGCGACATCAGCAACAGCTGCGAGCGCATCAGCAGAGGAATTTTCCAAATCCGAGCAAACAGCAGGTCTATCTCGTAGAGGAAATCTTTGTGAAGACTCTCATTAAGTTTTATCTTAATTAGATTTTGAAACTCTCCGAGTGAGGAAATTTATGCTCGATAATCTCGCCGTTGAGGGCTCGGGAACAAGCAACGAAGTTGAGGAATCTTTCGGAATCAACGTACGAGAGAGACATTCGAAAATATCTGACACGGGGAAGACATGCGAGAATATACGTCGCGCGAATTATCGACGTCGACGCGCGCGGGTCGTGCGTACCTCCATACCGGTGCCACCGAGCGATGTGCGCGATCAAGGTCGCCGCGCACCGCGCCGCGCGCCGCTGAGCAGTCGATGAGCATCGACTTCTCGACCTTCCGTAATGAAGAAGAGCCTCTGCCGTTTAACAAAGACAATTTATACGTGGCAGGCAAAACTTTTAACAAAGAGAGTCGCGTATTGTCTAGTTCCGTTCGAGGTGTCGCCGAAATTTCTCAGGAGAGACCGCGATACTGTCCTGCGCGAAAATTGTTGCACGGGAGCAAAACAAGATTTATGATTTCAGAGGAGAAATATTCACACTCTCTTCGCATAAAAGCGCGCAAGGAAAACTTGTATGCGTTGTCGACGATGTGTGCGTGGGAGTCAAACTGGACAACGTTGTTTCGAAACGTTTTATCGGAGAGATCTCTCTTGAAATTGAGCGTTTTTTTTTTTTTTTTCTAATTGAAGGTAATCTTCCGTCGCAATCTTTCCTGTTGTTTAATAACGCCTTGCAATCGGCTTGCGTGGTAATTGCTTAGCCCTCCGACGCTCGTCGTCACAACAGTCGATCCCGCTACGTTAATTACGTGTCATTCCGAGCGTGTGTGTGTGTGCGCGACACTCCACGATAGTGCATGACTGGAAACGCACTCGTCGCGCTGAACGATTTTGAACTCTCGCGATAGTCGATCCGGTCTCGCACTCCTCTCTCCGGGGAGACGTACACTTTGATCGTGCACTCCGACCTGTCAAATGTTCGTCCTCTCAAGACTGTTGCGCCGCAATCGGTGTGTGTCACGTATACACTCGTATACCCGCCAAAATTATGCCCGCTCCGATAAAGCGAGGAAAAGATCCTTCCTTGTTCGACGTAGACGAATTTGCATTCTCACCTTTGTCCGTCTGCTAAACCGTTGTGAGAAATACAGCGCGGTAAGCAGGTCACAGTCCCTGGTGTCCGGTGCGCGGTTACACCTTCACAGGAAACACCTGGTCTTCACTGGCGGAGAAAGCGGAGAGAGAACGAGCTGCCGGGGAGGACGGAGGAGGAATTGAGAAAAGAGAGGACCGGATTCTCTCCGATTCACGTCGGAAACGTCAGCTCTGAGGCTCCCTCGAGCTGATCTCGTGAGCGCGGCGCCGAGTATGAACTCGCCACGACGACCGACCGTACCGTCGCATTCGTGCGCGAACGCTTGACTGACAGACGGCCTTGTCGGCCCGAGCCGATCAGTACACGGCGGCAGTGCGACAACGGAGCGCGCGTGCGGTCTTCTATGTTAGGCGCTAGGTATGTGTTCGTATGTACCTGAAGTCAGACACTTCCGGCTGGAACGCAGCGTCTATAACATTGCGCGATGAATCGGTTCCGTTAGAGGGACAGAAAGTTCTTCCCTCCACGTTCTGTTACGCTCTTAACCGCAAGCGGCTGACCAACGGCATTGGACAGCGGCTAAAAGACAAAGGGCCCGTGGAGGGGGAATCCCTTTAACGGAGCCGATTCATTGTACCGTGCTATTGGAAAAAAAAGAGAGAGAGACGATATTAGTGCTCATACATGAATGTATCAAATATGTTTTAATATATTACATAAAAGAATATTTTTATAAACCGACCATATGATCTGTCACTTACATAGAAAAGAATATTTGTTGTCTCTTAAGAGACTATGGCATTTAACAGAACGTGTGGCGTACAATTTTAGTTCGATCTATTTGATTTTTATCAATGAATCGAAAGTAACTCATTGATACAGTAACAAGAAGAAATGCCACGCCGACAATTTCAATAATTTCCACGCACGGCGTGTTATCTGGATTCATTTTCGTTTCCGCGAACTTTGAAGCGAGGTTCAAATCTCGCCGATAAAATACCGAACGCTTCGAAGCAAGAGAAGCTTCTTTCTCACCGAAGAGTTTCTGATTACAGAAATACTTATCAGTAGCATGTGGTTTATCTGTTGAAACTTGTTGTCGGATACTACTTTATCCGCTGTAGACACTTCGATGTAGCACGAAAAACTGTTGTTTAAAACCGTATATTTCCACCTTTAATTAGAGTTATTTGTAAAAAAATTAATTTTTTTTATTTTTTTACATTCACAGTTTTTTTTTATTTCAAGTTTTATTCTCGATTTTTTTAATTAAAATGTAATTACAATCTTGTTTTACTGAAATAACAAAGTAAAATTGATCAAGGTGGTGTACGAACACACACTTCAAGGAGACCGACGTTTTATTGCGCACTGAGCATTTAAATAATTTAACCATTATTTTTAACATGTTGCAATTATTTTATTGGTATCAAAGATATAATTTAATAAAATAAAAATGTGAGAAAATGTAGAATGTGTCCATCCATCTAACGGAACGTATGCAATGACGACCAGTTCGAAAATCTACCTAAATATAGAATGCGTGCGATGCTAGTTTTCCCGAGTGTATCTGCAGCGGAGTGCTTGAAGAAAAAGAAAAAGAGAAGAGAGGAAACGATGAAAGTAAGAGAGAGAGAGAGAGGAAGAGTTAAAACGTCTTAAAATAGAATGTTGATTAATGAGCGCGTGTCAAAGGAACTTATTGTATAATTGAAGTAATTAATTCTCACGCGAAATTAACGCGTTCTTATTCTATTTTTAAGAAGTAATGTTAAGTTCTCCACACATAGAAATTTTATGAATACTGTCAGTTGCCAGAAATACGTCAATTTTCAACTTAAAAAAATTAAAATTGATACGCACGTAATTAGAGCGTAATTTAATTTTCGTCGCGAAACTTTTGCGCGACATGTGAATTCGTTTACTCGCAATCAAAGAAGGAAATAATCACGGAAGAAGTTTTTATCGCATCTGCGCAGGAACCACAAAGATATACCGTCGACTTTGCCGCGCAGGCGGTCTTTCGAAATGATATTTTTAGAGATGCGAGTCGCTGCCCGCTAGCAACGACGACGGTAGTCAAGTGTCGTCGGCGACCCTCGAAAAACCGAAGCCACGAGTTCCACGACTTTACCGGACTGGTGAGCGAATCAGGACTCTCTAGATCGTGTTGAATTTCGAGAACTGACACCCGTGTGCAATTGTCATTCTCATTGAAAAAAGGAGCGTCGGGCCTCCGCGATTAGAAAAGATAGCAAGTTGGTTATTCAACAAGTTTTATTCGCGCAAATCTTTCCGCGATGCACTATGTTGCACTGTGTTTCCGCTGTGTTTCTCACGTCGTCAAAAGTCGCAGAAGTCTCAGATGTCCTTAAAATTTCTTAATTAACTTTTTATCCTTCTTAAAGGTGATCGAAATAGTCGATCTAGATCGATCTAGTTGCCAAAAATAATACCCTGACACATGCCAAACTTTTTTCTCAAGCTACTTTACGTCCGCACATTGACTGTATTTTTAATATCGACAGCGCTTATAAGACACAAGTGCATTTTTGTGGAGTGTCTGATAAATGGCGCATTAATATTATATTATTCAACACCAAAACAAAAACGTTTGTAGGAAAAACAATCGAAATATATACTCAACATCCCTTAAAACAATGGGTGCGTCGAGTAGTAGTAACGGTCCGCCGACTTCGAGCGAACGTGCGGCAGAAACATCTTCGTATTCGGAAGATGTTCGCCTAACGAACAACGAAAGACAAAGAACGTATGTCGGAACGAGTGTCTGTAAGGAAGAGGATCGGCCACGATCGCAGGTAGTCTGTTAATTACAAGGATACCAGTTTCATATTTTTTTTTTTTTAATGCTGTCTACTTTACAGACATTTTCGTTGAGATCAATGAAGACAAAGCTCATAATTTTTAATGACGTCCAGTTTATCGAATACCTTTAAGTGTTTTTAAATAAACTAAACCTCGGCAAATCTGTCGGTTCTCTTTTTTGTTGTATTAATATTTTTTTATTTAACGTTTTACATTTTATCGTTACGACAATTGATGAGAGAGTTGGTTTTTTTTTTTTATCTGAATGTCGAGCTCAATGCTATCGATATGTATATCTCGACCGCCTTTGTACGTATGTCCAGAACGCACACGTGATTGCGGCTAAATTAAACTCGGGCATTGCCATCGCGCAATTGTATCTTCGTTTCGAGCAGAAACACGCAGTTTTGTCCCCGGAAGCCGCTTCTTCTTGTCCGTCGCGACACGCTGGCTCCTCTCCAATTCGTGATTTCGGGAGAACACGCTGACTCACGGTCGCGAAAAACGTTTTCGCAGTCATCAAACGCGCGATCACGTGTTTGTTCCCTCAGACAATTCGCAACAACGCATCACGCGTTGCTTTGTGCGACAGTCTGCAGTTGGGAACCGTCGAGAGTGAACCATTTTCCTCCGGAAAGCAAGAAGAAGTCTTTTTCCTCGGAAGAGAAAGAAAACCACGACAGTTTGTACCATTTTTAATCGCTCGTCAAATAATGTTTGCCAAAATAAATTGCTGCGGATAAAAAGAAAACCGTTTTTATTTTTGTTTGCATTATTTTCTCTTCTTTGTTCAAATGATTCATCGTTCGTTTCTTGTGCGCGTTTAAATTTGCAGGAAGTCGTCATTGTTCTCGCACGCAAAAATAGCTTGCGGTATAAATACGATTTTCAAGAATCAAAAATAAATTTAATGAATTCTGAGATTTTAGCGATCGAGTTAATTTTTAGGATTTGTTTGAAATCTGCGTAAGAGATCAGACACGCGAAATTCAACTACAATTCGCTCGTATTGCAGTTGACATATCCCAGGCAAATAACAGGCTGGCAGTGCGCCGATGATCACAACTTCGCGATGTGTCAGCAGTACAACGAAATCGTGGAACTATCGCGAATTGTTTCGCAGCTGGCGGTGACCAATCATCAATTGGCCAGCACGCACAATGCAACGTTGGCGCGTATGGAAACGCTGTATCTGGAACTGTCCAAGCACAGAGAAAATCAGAAACAAGACACTTGCGCGGAAATTCTGGAGACATGCGACGACGTTCTTCGAAAGAGATTGCGGGATGTAATCGAAGACGTCGGGAGAGAAGAAACGCGACGATTGGAGCAACGTGTCGTCAGACTGGAGAGATTGCTGGCAACGTCGAATTCTGTCGGACAGTGCAAACAGAGAGATCTGCAAGAAGACAACACCGAGAAGTCGCGTTCTAAAATTGAGAGACTGGAGAAGGCCGATGACTGCTCGAGATGCGCGTCGAGATCGCGTTGCGAACTGTCGAAACAAGAGACGACAGAAGTACCTGATGCGTGTGACGGGGATGAAGAAACGGACGTTTGCAGATGCAACGTTCGCGATTCCGAAATCAATGTTCCTAGGATAGAAGACGAGGACTCTTGTTCCGCGAATGTAGATTTAAATAATATGCGTAGAAGACGTGCGAGATTGAGATCAGACAACGAGCAGAATTCGACAACGAGAGATTCCGCAAGCGAACAGGTACTTAGGCTCTCGCGGGAAGTTGAGAGATTGAGGGTTGATCGAATGGAACGCGAAAATTCGAACGAGATGCTGTTGTGCCGTTTGGCGGATCAAAAAAATCAAATGGAAAAATTAAGCGCAGATTACGAGGTACGAAGAAGAAAAAACGTTGAAACAGAAACGTTTTTCACGTTATTAAGTAACAATGTTGAAAAATTTTAGAGAGAGATCGAAAGCCTTTATAGTTTTCAAAATTCTTTGACATTCGATTTAGCACTATTTTTTTTATATATATATAAAAATTAACTATTTATTTAGGAACTAAAGACGCGATACGCGGTATTAGAGACCAATCTGCACGAGCACAAGCAGCAACACGACGAACTGACGAAGCACTTAGATTCGGCCAAAAAGGAAATCGAGAGATTGCTGAGGGAAATCGATGCTTTTCAATCGGAAAGGAGCACCGTCGATGCGAGAATTTCAATTCTGGAACAGGATCTGCGAAAATCGTTGCTCGAGAACGAGCAGATGAAGGACGCGGAAGATCAAAAGACGACGCGGTTGCGGGCACAATTGTCCGAGGAGATTTCGGACAAAGAGAAGCAGAGCAGGGCTCTCGAGGATGCTCTGCGAGAAATTCAAAGACTGAGGGAAATTATCAAGACTGAACGTAGGAGTGAGAACAACGTTGCTTCGAAAGATAACATTGGTACGTTATTTGCGATTGCTTGAAAAAATAAATTAAAAAGATAAACGTGAAATACGCGCGAAAATTTCAGATGTAGTTAATTCGACGAACGACGCGCCGGAAAGCGCGGCTGCTAACATGGAGAAGTTCAAAAAAGAATTGACCCTGAAGAGGGAAGCCAGGCACCGGGCTATTGCGGCGGTCTCGTCCGAGATGGAAAGACTAAGAAAAGAACTGGACGCCGAAAAGGAAGCTCATTCCGAAACGTCGAGCATGCTGGCTTTTTTGCAATCCGCTCACAGCGGTTCGCAAGATCTCGCGAATTGCGCAAAGTCAATAAACAGAGAGGAACGCGAGCGTCTGGATGAAAGCGAGAGAGAGTTGAGACGTGCGGAAGCGCAACGGTTAACGAGTATTCTGAAGGTATTTATTCACACGCATTATTTATCATTTCTAAAATGGAAATCGTGATTTTGAATCGAATTAGAGCTCGTAAACGAAACGAATGTGACTCAGGTGTCGGACGAATTGCGAAACAACATACGATACCAAATCGAGAAAGTGGACGACCTTCGCTACCAGCTGGAGACCGACTCGGAACGTCATCGTCATCGTATACAGTGTTTGGCGGAAGTGACCAGCAGAACGCGCGAGTCTCTGTTCGCGCGAGAACGTCGCACCAACGAGCTGAAGGATCATCTGGCGCAGATGTCGGTCCGATTGGGCGACAGGAGTCTTCTCGAGGATCGCGACGAAGCGGATGCCGAATGCGACCGACAGCTGGAGAACATCAACGCGCTGAAGAGCCTCTACAACGAGAGGCTGAGGATTCTGGCCGAGTTGAAGGATTCCGCGGTCAAGGAGCTGACAGACGTGAGACAGAAACTGGAGTACACGGTGAAGAAATCCGAGAACTTGGAAGAGGAACTGAAGAAAGCCGAGGAAAAGGTACATCGAGACGTTTCTCTCGTTCGATTCCGTTGATCGTTCGAGAGTTCGCGAGTCTTATGATATTGTTCTGGATCAGGTCGACGCTCAGGACACGGAAATCACGAACTTGGAGTCTCAATTGGGATTGACAAAGGCGGATTGCAGGGATCTTCAGAATCAGATGTCTCTCATTAACGGATTGTTCACGCAGATGCTGCTCGGAGCCTCTTCCGCGGACATGGACCTCGATCGATTGACTAAGCTGCTGCAGGTATTGCAAAGCTAGTTAATTTTTTTAATCTTTTTGACACTTGCTGATACAGAAGATATCATCGAGAGATCTGCAATCAATAAACAATAGCGTTTGATTCTGCTGCCGCAGGAAAATCACGATCTGATAAGCGACATAGCCAGAGAGGAAAGTACCGAAGCAGCGGCACTTCCCAAACTTCTTTTAGATCTGATCGAGCAGGTCGAGGGCGGCAAAGCGAAATCTCAGAACCACGCGGACGAAGATAACAGCGTTGAAAACGGCGAAGTCGATAAGAAAGAAGACGATTTACACGAGGAAAATATAGCTCACAATTTGCCTAAGGTGATCTTAAAAAATAAAAAAATCATATGTTTATTTTACGAAATAAATTTTCACCTTTGTTTTAAAAAATGATATTGTAGCTAATTACATGAAATAATTGCGAAATCGCGTCGTAGGTGTGGCGCGTTTTGTTCGAATTGCTCAGTTGTCACGCGGTAACTTCCCCGAGCGTCTCCGTCGCGTCCTGTTCGGATCCGAACAGTTGTTACAAATCGGTGGACACTCCGGCCGGTCCGCGACTTGTAATATCCGTGAGCAAAACGTACATCCGTCTGAAGGAGTTGATCTTGGAGAAGAAGCACTTGGAGAAGGAAATGAATCGCATGAAGCAACTGAACACACACTTGGAGAGCAAACTGAGCGAACAAGTGAGCGATCGTTTCTTTTGCATTTTCAAACAGGAAAAAAAATTCGACTTCTATAATTTATCCACACGAAATTCAGGAGAAGAGACTTTCCATGGTGTCGGCCGAGTTAGCGAAAACGTGGAACATCGTCGGCCGGATGCAAGCGCAGCATCAGCAGCTGCACACCCACGAGGAAATACTGAGATACGAGCTGCAACAGAAGAGGAAGATGTTGCAGGAGTTGAAACAGGAACTGGAATACTGCAGAGAAAAGTGGGAGTCGGCTAGACAGAAGAACACAAACACCGAGCTGGAATGGAGAAGTTTGCGACGCGAGTTTGCTGCGAGAAAAGCTCTGGCTGCTCGCGACTTCTTCAACAGGTTAAAAATTAATGCTCTTATTAATTTTTTAATTTTCTCTGATGTATCTGGTTATTTGATATGAAAATTGTTGTCTTTTTTAATTCTTATTTTTTTTTTAGTGCCGAGAGCGGCTTCAGCGACGAGAGAGGCGACGACACCGACGAGGAAGATGATGCGATCGAAGAAAGAATCAGACACGGTCCACGCAGAAGAGCGCGAAAGGTGCGGGAATCATCCAATGATTCCAATTCACAATATTCAAATTTTATTTACAAAAATCTTTTCAAAATACTTAGGAAAATCCTAGAGCGCCGACACCAGACACGGAGTCCGAGCAGCCGACAGATACCGAACTGTCGGAATCGAAAACTGGCTCCTTGGAGCAACGCACGCCAACGCCAGAAATCGAAGCGGAGCTCGACTCGGAATCTGTCAACATAGCAGAGACCGCGGTAAGCAATCGAATCATGTCTGTTTGCATTTACGAAACACGTGATCCATCGATCGCTGACACACAAGTTTTTGAACAGCGCGTTGCGGAGAGCGCGCAAGAAACTTTAGATCCTCTGGACCAGGCCCTCACCAACGTCATACAGAATCTCATAAGAGTCGACAGCGACGAACCGGGCATAATTGTTCAGACCATCTCGCGAGAAAACTCAGCGATATCCTTTGAAGACCCGCGTGACGATTCGACTCTCGAAACCGGCGGCGGCACAACCGAAAGCGATCATGCGACAACTTCGAGAACGGACTGCGACAGAAACACGCGATCGTGGACACCGAGCGCGGAATCTTGGTGCTCGTTGCCCGCAAAGACACTGAAACGAACAGCCACAAGCATCGACTTACCCTCGGCGGTGGACGACGGCGATGAGTCGTCGGTCACGGTCACGAGTTCCAAGAAATCCGACGATGATGGCGATACCAAGTCCGAAGACGTTTCGTCGGCCATCTCTTCAGCATCGTCGACCGCCGTCACCACGAATGCAATCAGTACAACACCTGTATTTGCCATCGGACCTCTTCCCACGTCAGCCGTCTCATCCTCGTCTATGAAGAGCGTGCAGTTCAGCGATCCTTTGATCGTGGGTCCGTCAAATCGTCTAGTCACTCCTGTGTTCGGTGTGGCCGCGGAACCGGAAAATTCTGCCTCGTCGACTGTTCAATCTTCATCGATGATGGGACAAGAAGACGAATCAACGGAGCAGCACAAGGAACAGCGATCCGTCAAACCAACGGAAAGTGTCGCAGATTCCGACAGCGTGTCAGTCGATTCCTCCTCGAGTTTGGACACGGTCAGAGACTTCCCCACGGCCGAAACGAGTCTCTCGTCGAGGGAAGAACCGCAGGCAAGTGGTGCGACGACCGCGCGGAAAGAAGACACGGAAGCCGCTCCGAGTAAATCCCGAACTCCGGAAGAGGTTTTGGCGACGCGAGCTGACCGATTGAAACGCTTGGAGGAACAGGCCGACTGGCTCATGAAGAAGATGAACGCCACGAGCAAACGAGGCACCGCTCTCTGCACCAGATTGGAGGAGCTTCACGAGACGTACGGCGAGCCGCCGGTTCCGCCGCCCATGCCGGACGTTTTACCCAGCTGTAGGCTGCCTTGTAGTCTGTTAGATCTACCTCGTCAGGTAAAAGACTTGTAATAATAATACAATTAAAATATACAGGTGTGTATTATCTTATAAATATTTTTACAATTGTTATAATTGTTTTATTTTTTTTTTACTTATGCGAGTTTGTTCGTAGGTACCTGAATCGCCAGTAACTGGCGGCATCCAGAATTCTGAAGACGAAAGTTCAAACGCAGCAGACGCGTCACGTGCAAATGCTCCGTGATGTGCTTGATTGATTTTTTTTTTTTCACTCACGAACAGTCGACATTTGTTTCGAAGTCTGTAAACTCCGTGCCACGATCTGTTGCGCAACGTGGCGAATGTCACATTCTGGAAAGAGACGCATCATGTAATTAATTAATCCAGCTACGATATTCTGTATGCCGATGTATTATTCAATTGTATTTTGACACATGTGTCTCCTTGACTTCAATAAAGACATGATAAAAGATCTTTTGTTTTATATGTCAAATATTCAACTCCTTTAATGTATTTTCAAATTCGCGATATGGTTTTTTGTACTGCACATCTATAATAACTGATATATATATATAAAAAAATAAACAGACAAAAGTCGAGCGAGGGAAAGTGTGTAATTCACGTGCGCGAGTGTATACGCGTGAAGAATGAACTATCGTGGGTTTTTGCTGAGAGACGACAGCGCTTGCGCGCTTTTTAGAACTTTGCTGGTTGTAATTCTGTGAGAAGAAAGCATCTGTTAACTTCCTCACTCTGTTAGATATCGATTATTTAATAGGCAACCCGCGTTTCAACGCAGGTGTTAAATTGGATCCATCCCGATCGCTTTCTCTCGTATTATTTTCTCAACGTTTTTCTATCTGTTATTTTCCGTTTTCCAACACAGTTCGAATTAACGAAATTTAAGTTAAAAGTTGCTATTTGTTCTGCCATTTATCGTAAAAACACAGAGAAAGTATTTTTATTCTTTGAAAAAAAGTAAAAAAAGAAGAGGTTTCACGACGGTACTGTATTTCGTTTTTTTGCTACCAAAGAGATGATTAGTATTACGGACCAACATTTTAGTATAAATCGAACTCTTTTGTCGGCAATCGGTTTGTGGCCCTATCAGAAATCGATATTCGTTCGACTTCAGTTTTTCTGCTTTTCCATTATTACGACAAGTACTGTTATCTTTCAGGTTTGTTGCATTGTATATTATATAGGTATTTCGTTCGCATTTTCTATGAGGTGATGGTCGTTAAACAAAATATAATTACTTACAGCTTACGACATTTTGTACCACAAAGTGCAGCGCAGACGTTATTATCAAAGTTTTCTCTTTTGTGTCTGTTAACATTGCCTTTGCAGTAAAATATAATGCATTTTACTTAAATAGTAAAACAGTACGTGTTGAACACACACACACACACACACACACACACTAAGTTTCTCTCTTACAACGTTATATTCATATAACTATATTCATGTTAACTTTAATAAATATTCACAATCCTATCAATTTATATATAAAATATTACATTTTATACATATTCCTTATGTATTTTATTAAGTGGCATAAAAACTTGTTGAAACGACAGATAAAGTATTTACTGGAACGACTTCAACGTATCCATGACGATTTAAAAGACAACAATGAAATCGCAATTATCGAAAGATATGGGAACACTGCGAAGCGTTATGTAGTTGGAATTATAAGTAATATATTGTTACCTTTTAAAAAGAAATATATATTTTTACATATAAGATAAAAATATTATAAAAGAATCCATATATATTTAAATTATACACATTATATACACAAAATATTTTAATATAAATTATTAACATATAAATTAACTATATTTAATAATACTCAGTACTTATTGGTTGCGGCGGAGTTATTATTTGTATGATTTATGTATTGTCGAACTTTCTTTCGAACGATATCTCTTCGATCAATAAATCCGAATCGCAATCTATGCCAATAATGATGGAGTACTTTGTTGACCAAGAAGAGTATTTCCATTTGATGATAATACACATGGCCGTGTCTTTCTGCATAGGAATATTTACTTTATTGGCAACAGGAACAATGTTTATTACTTATCTGCAATACGTCTGCGGAATGTTCAGCATTGCTAGGTAAAAGAAGAAATAAAGAAATAGAAAACCGGAAACAAAATAAAAAACCGATTATTGTGTTTTTTTTTACTTTTTTTTTTAAATGTAAAACTCAATACAAATCTCAAAATATACCTATCATTTTTAAAATATTAATATAGATTTCTAGCTCTCGTCTCATGATGTTATAAATGTGTATTTTCTACTGATAACTGTGTGCAACAAAAAAACTCGTAAAAATTACAAGATAAATTAAAATTTTTTTAAATTGATCGCAGCTATCGTGTCGAGCATGCAATAAAAATTTGCTCTTTTCGAGATAGATTGCGCAGTGAAATTATGGCTCGCAAGCTCATAGGTTGTGCCGTAGACATTCATCGCAAAGCTATGACGTTGGTATTATCTAATACGCATATACTTCACATATTAGCACATTATCACCGTTTGCTTTTACAGATACTCCTGGCACTTAATATCTAGTTTTGATATGATGTTTATGTGTCTGATAACATGTAGTGTGCTTATTTTAAGCACGAATATCTTTCAAGTAAGTTTCCGTTTGTATTTATCCATACATTCTGTTTTATATGTTTAGACACATTAAAAAAATGCAGTTATTCTCATTATCTGCACTGTACGATATATTTTCATTTCAGAAAAACCGATGTCATTACTAAAACTCATTATTTAGATTTTTCAGGGACTAACATCCAAATTTAATATTGAAGACTTATTGATATGTGTTATTATTACAATTGTCTGTTTGCTATACATGTTCCTCGCGAACTTGATGGGACAAGATATTATCGATCATTACGAGCACATCTTTATCACTGGGTAAACTATACACATTTCTTTAAGACACTTATAAAAAACTGTGTAAAAATAACACAAGTTGTGAGAAATTCTAAAGAAAAACAGAGATTAAAACACAGACTGTAACAGAGATATTGGAGAAATAATTTACAAAAAAGTTTTTAATTACTATTTAATAACTGTGCGATTAACATCATGTGTACTTTTCTTAAATAAACTCTAATTAAAAATATTGTTACACGCAGGTATAGCGTTCAGTGGTACGTAATGCCTGTACGTGTGCAAAAGCTGCTGCTGTTTTTGTTGCAAAGAAGCCAAAGGGCTTTCGGTTTGAAATCGATGGGTGGATTTTTCACAGCATCATTACCCTGCTTTGCAACGGTATATAACAAATTGTTGCACATGTCGCGGCAGATTGCACGTATTGCATTTCAAAGACAATAAATTAAAAAAAAAATCTGATTTTATTACAGCTAATAAACGCGTCCATATCATACTTTACCGTCATGTACTCTATGCGGCCATAACTGCAGAAAGTATTATCACTAGCGTAGAATTAATAAATTTACATAAAACAAATTTATCTGAGAGTTCAATTGTAATATTTCTATTGATTCTCTTTCTTTGAGAATAGCGCGCATCTCGTCATGCATCTTATATATAATGCGAAATATATATTTGTATTGTATCTTTTACATCGACAAGAGAAATATTCGTTCGCACCTAACACCACTAAGATCAAACGAGTGCTTATAGCAAAATGAATCTGGTATAAATATGTTTGAATTTTTAAATCATAACTAAAAAGAAGAAATATTTGTCAAGGTCCGTGTTGAAGATCGTCGAACGTATCTGCCACACACGGAGAACTAATTCACAAGGTCCCCTTTTGAAAAGCCGCGTACTGCGCGTACCTACTCTTACCTAAAAAAAAAAGGGGGAAAAAAAGAAAGCATCTTTGCACACAATTGTTATTCTATGAGAAAGAAACACCTGGTAAAATGTATTGCAGTGTTCTATCGATTACTTAATAGACGGTCCGTGTCAACATAAGTGTCGCAAACATTCCGAAATCTCGCGTTATTATCTTATTACACCTCGTTTGATTGAAGAAGATTAAGGTAAAATAACGATCATCTAACGCTTATGATGAAAAAAAGGGACTTTAGAGATCATATGACTAATAAATAAAAAAAAGAAAAAGAGAATTGTAGTCTATCACACATGTTGTGGTGTTAGCGAAGAGATGAGTAGTATTATAGATCGACATTTCAGTATCACGCGAACACTTCTTGGGATTATCGGTTTGTGGCCGTATCAGACCTCGATACTCGCTCAATTTCAGTTCTTCTGCTTTTCTATTTTAGTCACTTTTCCTGCTATATTCCAGGTATAGTATAGTATTATATATTTTAAATATATCGGTAACGTATGTTACACAGAAAATAAAGAGTTTCAAAATATACGTTATGGTGTTTCAAACATCCTAATTAAAAATCGATTTCTACAATATTATTTTCAGGTCGCAATATTTATTATCTCGCCGATCACTACCGAACTCATAATTCACAGTTGTTCTATTTTATTTTTTCACACCATGTGTATATCAAAATATTATGGCGTTTATGCCAATGAGAAATCAGTATGTTAAACATCTATTTTCTTTCTTGAATGTTAATAATTAATTTAACTATCACAATATGTATATGTGTGCATATTATTTAATTATATCAAAACAAGTAGAATGTTGTTCTAAACCAGATTAAGTACTTAATGAAAAACATTCGCAATATTTGTGACAATTTAAACGACAAAAACGAAATCGCCATTATCGAGAGATATGGAAACAACGCTAACCGTTATCCAGTTGCATTTTTAAGTAAGATAATAATGTACACAGCACACAAACAACTTTTTTACGAAACGTTAAAATTTTACACAAGAGAAAGCATATTTTTATAATTTTCACATAAAATTAACATTAATATAAATTATATTAACATATAATTTAATTTTATACCATTTAGTGATTCTTAGTGTTGGAATATGTATTTTCATGGCTGGTTTATTACCACATTTTTTTACGAATGCTACTTCGTCGATCAACAAACCTCGACAACGCACTGTGCTGACAATCATAAGTTCAGATAACGAAAGATATTGTTATTTAGTATTGATATACGTGTTGGTAACTTTATGCATAAGTTCCTATGTTTTAATAGCAACAGGAACAATGTTCATTCTTTATGCACATCTTTTCTGCGGAATATTCAAGATTGCTAGGTAAAACATTCAATTAAAACAAAAATTCATCTTTCAAACAAACTGAAAAGATTTTAAAGTGTCTATGTCTTTCAGACATGTGCAAATTGTGAATGTTGTACAAGTTGTTGTCAAATAATGCACTTTTAACTAGATAAAAGATTGAGAAACACATTGTGTCATTAACTTCTCTTATTAAACATCGAAATATCATTTTTTCTACATTATTTACAGTTACCGTGTCGATAAGGCAATGAAAATTCACACAGCACGCAATAGCTTGCGGAACGACAGATCGGCTTATAGAAACATAATTTACGCAGCGGATCTTCATCAAAAAGCCATGGCGTTGGTAACATAATTTGTAAAGTAACACGGTGTGCAAGTATTTTCCAAAAAAGATTTTTCTGTTTTGATAGATTATCCAAACATCTAGTAGCCAGTTTCGACAAAACATTCATGATGATGGTAGCAAGTAGCGTAGTTTGTCTAAGTCTTAGTATGTTTTGCGTAAGTGTTTGCTTTTATTTGTAAAAAAGAAACAAGAATAAAATATTAATTAAATAACTAATTTAAGTGAAAATTATAAGAACTTAATTTACGTAAACCCATGTATCAGATGTTTCAGACTTTTGTTTACAAATTTGCTTTCGAAGAATTTGCAAAAGATATTCTAATTATAGCGACTGTTTTGTTATATCTTTTCTGTGCTAATTTAATGGGACAATTCGTTATGGATCATTATAATTATGTATTTGCCACTGCGTAAGGAATGCTTCATTGCTTTGCAAACTTTAATACAAGATACATTTGTGTAAAAACATAAAACTTGAAATGTGATACATATATTTAATATACGTGAACAATTACCAATTTTTGAATTTGTTTATCTCTACTATAATATTGTTTCTATATATAGGTACACTGTTCGATGGTATTTAGCTCCTATATACATACAAAAGCTGCTGCTGTTTCTGTTGCAAAAAGGCCAAAAGGCTTTCGGCTTAAATTCGATGGGTGGTTTTTTCACAGCATCTTTACCTTGCTTCGCGACGGTAATGTATTATTTTCTATAACGTACCATCTAGGAAACATATCGCAATTTTGCGCGAAGATAATCAAAGCACACGTGGTTTATTTTAGCTAGTGAATGCATCCATATCGTATTTTACTATCATGTACTCGATGCGGCCGTAACTGCAGAACGTATTTACTGAAAGTATTTACCATTAGCATAGTTAGTAAATTTACACACAAAACTAGTAATCTAAGGTCTACGAAAATTTCTTCGTAAAAAGATAGTTTTTTTTTTGCTGTGGTAGTAAAAATCTCAATTAAAATATAATAGTCCGATTTTAAATAAAATAAAAAACATGGAATTAGATTAACTGCCTTGATGTACTTTTTTCTTTTCATTTGTTACTTTTAGATACGCAGATGTTAGATATAAAAAAAAAAAAAAAAAAAAAAATAGAAATCTCGGATCTTATGACGTCAGAAATAAGAACGATCGCAAAAGTTCTGTGCATCTGTTGTGAAAATAAAAGAAAGTTTCTGTATAAACGCACATGTGGAATCAACAGATGTTTTACTCTTAGGATGCATTTTGTGCGACAATCAGCTAATTCTTTCCATTTATATAAAAACATCTAAATCTTTAAGTCATACCTAGTAGAAACAAAAACTTAGATCAGGACTTGCTTACGGTGAAGATCAAACGTGTTCGCCAGTACAGAGAGAACTGATCTACGTGAAGATACCGCTTCTGAAAAGCGGCTTATTGCGCTTGCGTAACTTTTACTTCAAAAAAAGAGAAACTTTTGCTCGCACATTTTATTCTATTATGAGAAAGAAACACGTGGTAAGCATTTGTCTGTGTGTGTCGCGGAGTTCTATCGATTACTTGATAGACGGCGCGTGTCAACAAAGATGCTACACTGCAAAAGTCTTACGTTATTATCTTACACTTTGTTCAAGCTTCATTAAAAAAGATTAGTAATGATTGTCTAATGATAAACTAGAGAGCAATAAATAAAAAAAAAACAAAAAAAAAAGAGAAAGAGAATTTTATTTTAGTCTATCACATATGTTACCAAAGAAATGAGTATTATAGATCGACATTTCAGTGTTACGCGAACACTTCTTAGGATTATCGGTTTGTGGCCGTATCAAACCTCGATTCTTGCCAAATTTCAATTTCTCTGCTCTTCTATTTTAGTCACCACTCCTGCTATACTTCAGGTATAAAAAAATATTACATATTTTAATTATATTACATGAATTCTGTATTGCACATACGGGAAATGAAGTTGTTTAAACTAATTTATAATGCTTCAAACGTTCTAATTAATTAGAACGTTTAGAATCAGTTTCTGCAATTTATTATTTTCAGATTTCAACTATTCTCATTTCACCGATCACTACAAAACTCGTTATTCACATTTGTTCTTTTGTAGCTTTTTACTGTATGTCTATGATAAAATACTATGGTGTTTATACCAATGGAAAAACAGTATGTTATTACACATATGTTCTATTTTTCTTTTCCGTTTTGAATAAAATATATTTATAATAGTAATAAATATACATATATATAATATATATATATTGAAACAAACAGAGCTTAATGTTGTTCTAAACCAGATTAAGTGCTTGATGAAGGAACTTCAGGATATTTGTGACAATTTAAGCGACAAGAACGAAATCGCCATTATTGAAAGATATGGAACCTACACGAAACGTTTTTCAACTGTGCTCTTAAGTAAGATAATGAAAAAACAAAGTATGTTTTGATAGAAACATACGACACAAACAATTTTTATACAAAAACATTTAAGTTTTAGAGAGAGAAGAGATATATTTTAATGTATTTAAATTTTTTATCGATATACAACTAAACTATATTCTATTATTTAGTGATTTTTATTTTTGGAACATTATTTATTGTGATGACTCCACTAGTACACTATCTTACGAATGCTACTTCGATCAACAAATCTCGACAGCGCATTATGCTAACAATGACAAGTTTGGATAACAGAATACCATACTCAATGTGGATATGTGTGTCGATATCTTTATGCATAAGTACATATGTTTTATTATCAACAGGAATAATGTTTATTGCTTATCTACATTTTTTCTGCGGATTATTCAAGATTGCTAGGTAAAACACAATGAACGTGTAAGAAAACAAACAATCTTTTAGAGAAACAAATTAAAACCACAATCTTTACATGTTTACACAGTCTTTCGATCATGCACTTTGATTTATTGCTTTAGTTATTACAAACATTGCAATTTTAGCAACTAGATAAAAGATAATTGAGGAATAAAATATCTCACTAAAGTTATTAAACATCAATTCTCGCACATTATTCACAGTTACCGTGTCGATCAGGCAATGAAGAGTCACAGAGTACAGAATAGCTTGCGAAATGACAGTTATTCGGTTTATAAAAGCATAAGTTACGCTGCAGATCTCCATCAGAAAGCAATGATGTTGGTATTATAATTCGAAAAAAAAAA
>QVNV01009575.1:0-27747 GCA_014825455.1 Pseudomyrmex pallidus | reverse complement strand
TTTTTTTTTTCGAAAGAGAGAGAAAATAAATGTCTCGCGATAGATTGGAAAAGATATTTTAATATGTTTCTTGTAATCCTTTAAAATGCCGTCGAGCAGACACGACGGGTATTTCTTTCCACTCGAACGGAGCTTCGAAGAAGCGCGACTTCTCAAGCGGAACATCGTGGTGTAACGAAACGATTCTGCCCGGGCGTTGCGGTGGGTGGGCTCTTCTTCTACTTACCGATTCGATTTAATTCGCAGGAATTTCGACGAGACTTCGAAATAACGTCAAAATAACGTCAAAATATCTCGTAGATATAATTTTTGGCGTACGTTTTCTTTTTCTTTTTTTTTCTTTTTTTTTTGAGAACGTGTTCTTTTCTGTTATAATACAATTGCTGTTCTCTCTCCCTCTCTCTCCCCCTCTTTTTTTCACTCTTTCGTACGCACGGACACTCATTATTACGCTACGGAGCATTAAGTATCTCTATCTTATCTTTGTCAAAAAATAGGACATCGTCGCTACTCGATCATCGGTCCCGCAGTTTCCATGCTGGTCGCGCGCGTGCCTCGACCACTGTGCGCTTTCGAAAGAGATTTCTCCCGAAAGGTACACTCGTATACGTATTTGAAATGAAAAAACCTGCAAGATATATGTTAAAAATCGCAAAACAAAAAAAAAACAAAAAAAAAAGACATCATCAGCGCGCAAGTCGCGTTCATTTTTGTCGCGCAAATGGTAACACGATTTTACAATCGAATCACTTCGCTAATTTTGCTTTGCGCTCAATCGTCACAAATAATAATAAAAAAAAAAAAAAAACGTCAACATCGCTCACACACGCGACATCACTGAAAACTATTCCAACACGGAATGTAGTAACGATCGTGCCACACTTGCATGATATATATATATATTTATATTCTTCAGCTTATCGATAAAAAGCTAGTCTTTGATATTACAAGAACACCACACGGTAATACAATCGTGAGCCCGTCACGCTGTTTACGTACGGAATTAAGAGATCCGCGCGTCGTCTCCTTACGCTTAAACTCTCTTCGAGTCTTACGCCGATGAACGGTGTAAGTGTTAATGTATAAGCTACACAAGCGAGTATAGGCAATGAGAGAAGAGGTGAGCATCTCACGCAACGGATACACGTCCGTTATTAGAAACAATCGGAAAAGAATCTCTCGAAAACTTCGCGTTCGTGTAATTCAATGCTTCTACTTTTACGAGCTCGGACAACGAAGAAAATGTACACTCGAATTATTTGAATAGTTCAAAACAGAATTATTTGATAATTACTCGACTAGTTCGAACCGTTCGGACAGTCCAAACTGTTCGATCGATAATGTTTATAAAGATCCAGCAAATTGGAAATAATTGGCCGCGTTCAGCGGGAACCGAGCGCTCAGTTAAGCGCTTTGTGTTTGTCATTGGCGTATACTCTCTCATTTGCGATAAATCTTGAAGAATAGATCAATCACAAACAGTAAAACGCGAAGCGCTGAAGTTCCTCCGCTGAACGCGGCCATAAACAGAAGAAAGAGTGGAAGATTCTGTCTATTTCTTTATTGCCTCTAACTTTCATTTTTATCATCGTTTCTCATGTCAAACAAATAAATTGTCATGTCGAAAAAATCCAAACTGTTCGAACTATTCGAATATATAAGGGTATGTACTTCTCGAAAGATTCGAACAATTGAATGTTCGAGCTTGAAGTTCAAACAATTCAATTAGTTCGAACGTCTATACGTAATTGCCGAGCGCTCATCAAGTCGTTACATTTGATCCGCGATTTTGAAAGAGTCTCCCACGATTGTTTTTAATGTAACGATTATTGTGACACGATATGATCAATAATTGAACTGATTATCTCGATCTTGTATTTTTTTTTTAATTATCTTACGGCGTGTGGTAATTTGTTGGAAATGAACCGTCGCTCACGATGGACGTTATTTTTTTTTTTTTTTTTTTTTTTTTTTTTTTTTTTTTTTCGGTTAAAATGTCGAACTCGTGAAAAAACGTCACGACGAATTCACGCGGGATGTGATGAAAAAAGACACGTTTTCACAAAACTGCGAATGAAAATCATCGTACGCGAACGCATCGTTTGTCGCGTCGTCTCGAATGGACACCGTATACACATATATGTATAATATAAAAAGTTTTAATATAACGTTTAATATAACGTTTCCCATGAACAAATTGAATATCGCAAGCAAAACTATACAAAAGATTGTTCGGCCGCAATAGGCGGCTGTCATCGATAAAAAAAAAACAATCTACAAACATGATAACTTCAAAACAGCATTGCTTTTTTTTTTACCGATTTTCTTCGCTTTTTGTTTTCTTCAAAATCACACGCACACGTCGATTGTTATTTCTTTACTTCGGATGAATCTTCGCTAGAATATAGCCGTGAACCGCATCCAACGCGTCTCTCCGGATCACTTATTACATGGTCCCCGCGTGAAAAGTCTCTCTTCGGGATTTTTTGCGTCTACATGTTCGAGATATAGGGAACAGTTAGGACTACTAAGGTAGGAAGCGTCACGCCCGTGTTCGAGAAGCATTCAAATAGCTCATGTTTCCGGCAAGCGAGACGACAAGCTTGCCGGCTATTTTCTTCTCATCGTCATTTACGCTGTTCGCAATTTTACTCGCGATCGCGCGCTTTGTTTTTCTCTTATCGTTTTCTTTATAGACGTTTCTTCTGCTCATCGTGCTGTCAGATCGTAACACAGTCTCGGATACCTTACGGGGGATGAACTTACGCGATGACGACGTCGTGCGCGCACAGTTGACGGCCGATCAGCCGTTAAAAAGATCCGCGATGACGAGAGTTCTTCTTCAACTTCTTCTTCGTTTTTCTTCTTCCTTTCTTACTTCTTCATCCGCACCTTTTCGTTTGATCTTGATCTTGCTTAAGAGTCTGGCCGAGCTCGAGCGGCACAGGAACACGGGAGATTTCTCGTCAAATGAAGATGGATCACGTCGTGTTGTCTCAGCCTAGTCCGGCCCATTGCATGAAGTCGGGAACTTCTCTCACGGGCACGTCCCTGGCTAGAGCCTTCACCCTGAGGTTTCGGTCTTCCGTGAGCAGGACCACCTCACGTTTCAATCGCCGTGGTTGTCCTTCTTCTGTTGAGGCAAAAACTGGGATTCCTCAATGTTTTATATCAAGCAGAAGCTGCTAATAATTCTTTTCCGTCTCTACTAATCTTTAATAAATTCGAATTAGCCGACTCTCGCCTCAGGAGATTCTCTTTAATTAAGCAGGTAGCAGAGAAAAACGTTCCCACGAAATATATCCTTTTTTGATTTCACGTCTCATTCCCTCTTTGATAACAAATCCGCGCGAAATCGCGGATGTTACAAAACAATAAATTATCTTTTTCTATATTCCTCTTGTATATAAAAAGTTTACAAAATAGAATCGCACGACTATAAAATATATCCGAATAAAATGTTTGAAACAATCAATCGTCACGATACTGAGAGATTGATTACAAAACAGAAAAAAAAATAATAATAATAATACTCCAACTCGATACCCACCTGTGTTTGCCTGATCCTTGTTGCTTCTGCAAAGACTGAGGCACGTAGTCAATATCCTGTCGTCGTTTCGTGTCAACCCATCCTGAAACATCGCGAGACATTGAATATGCCGATGAACTCGGCAGATAATTACGTCCCCGTTCCGCGACGAACAACATTGAGAGTAGAAAACGAGCTCTCTCTCTCTCTCTCTCTCTCTCTCGGATTCGTCACACAGGAATTGTCATTAAAATTGAGCTTTCAGTTCAGACGGAGGCACTGTGTTCGCGTAGCACGTGAATGTGATCAAGCATTGGTCGCGCGACGTCGTAGACGTTAAGCAAAATAGCTCGCACGTGGGTGTTCTCTCGAGTGATCGGCTCGTTATCATAACATTCGCGCTTCGATGAACATCGAGTTCGAGTGCCTATCGTTCCGTCAGTTTACCATCGGTCTTCGAAATGAATGTTCTGCGCTCTATGTACCACGTGGCTGTAACTTGCCGCACGTGTAACCGTTAAAATCCTACCTACCTATCGGCTAAACGTCCAAATCGATTCGCTTTATCGTGCCGTTTCGTATGCCGCGGGCGTTCACGTATCAAACCGCTCACAAAAATACCGAAAATTTGCGTATTCAAATCAGTCATGGGAATGGGTTTTGTGATAGCCATTGACATTCGATTACATTTAACTATTTAACAAGATGCAAAACAAAATATACAAGATGGAATTGATAATAAAATTTCTTTCTCAAATTAAGGAACGTTTTTGAGAGCAACGTGGTGACTCGAGAGAGTTATTTAAATTACACGAAGTTGTTAAGATAAAAAAGATCTCTTCGCACACAAGAATTGAAGAAGAGAATTTATCGAGATTCTATTTCGTTGCGGTCCGACGTTACACATCGATGAAAATTTTTGTGTCCTTCAAATACCACAGCAAACCGAATATACAGTTACTCGAGAGGCCGCGATGTAAGCATAACGAATCGCCGAGGTTCGTCTCGTTTCTTTACCTTACCTTGTCGACGTCTTCTTCCACCGTAAAAGTGCTGGATGTGAGAACGGTGCCTCTTGTGGTTAAACACCGGATCGCCGGATTTCGACTTCTCGCGAAGGCCAGAGCCGCCTTCGCGCTCTCGGCGACGCGCGCCACATGCTCGGGATTCAGAGTCGCCCTCGATGCTGGAGGACAATCTCGCGCATCGGCGCCTCGCGCCAGACCTTCCAGTTCGTTTAGAACTACAACAAGAAACAAACCCAAGCGTGTTTCCGCTCGTTAAATCAAGATTATAATTTGTCATCGAATTTGTTTCGTAAAATGGCGTTCTGTAGAAAAATTAGTTTCAAAACGGAGAGAGAGATTTTAAGAAAGAAACACCATGTCGAAAGAAATTTATGGTCAAAGTCGTCGCGGACGTTTCAGGTCGCGCACATTATTACATACGTTCATATATGTACGAGCCGTGAGAACTTAACTGTGAACGCTGACCGTTGCTCGCCATCGTAGAGTCCAGACAAGCCCGCGGCGGCCTGACTGGCTTGTGAGGTCAAAGGGCAAGCGCGCCGACCGATTTTGCTTGAGGGTGCACTTTCGTTTTTTGGCTCCACGAAGCCGCGCAAACGATACAAAGAGGAAAAATGCAGCAAAAAAGCCGTGAAATATTTTCTTACCAAACAATAGGATGAACTTTCTATTTTTTTTTCACGATTTTTTTCCGTTGTTTTTTTTTATCTTCTAAAGAAAGATAAAGTTTTCGTTAGTTGGCAATTCGGCGTTCAACAACTTTCTTGTCTTATTAAAATATTTTTAGAGACAATTTTTTCCATCATCTCTCACACAATTTTACAATGTATGTTTTGTTTATAAAAATAAAAAGAATCGAACGTTTGAATTGACACAAGATTGAGAAAAAATCGTCAGAAGTCGAGTTTGTGTCACACTTCATTTATGATGTGTCACTCTCTGATCCTACGTTATCTCTTTTTTGTAAAGGAACAGACGCGTGAAATTTTCTCAGCGAGAGGATTATTGTTGAGTGCTTTGAGAGAGGTTTATCGACTTTATTTGCCGCAGATTGCCGCGCGCAAACGCGCCCAGGGAAGCAATCTACGGAAAATGCAAATAGGAGATTCAGCAAACTTTCCCCGACTCGATAAATTAACCGGCTGCCAGCCTTATCCTCCTTCCAGACCCGACTCCCGAGCGAACAGACAAGGGTGCTTGGTAGTGGATGAAGTTTGCGAGACAGAAGGGGCGGAAATAGAAAGAATAACTGCGCGGAGCGAGAGAATACGGGAAATGGTGTTATTTATCACCACGGATTTGCAGACGTCGTTTATCATTGTGCGATAAATAGTCATTCTGTCGCTGATATATAAACCTGTGCGATGATCAATTAATTAACCGTTAGATTGTCAGTAAAAACATTTAAATGGAAATTCGCTGGAAAAATCGAACATAATTCTTGTATTATTTCAACAATCCGTTTGTGTTTTTTGGCATAAAATTTATTTAAACCTGTCGTGAGATCAGATGACGAAGTCGAGAAACACGACGAGCCGTGACTAATTGATAATCAGGATAATGTCACTTTTGAGCTATGAAAATCCTCGAAGCGCGAAGCAATTGTCCTTGCCCGATCGCGCAACGGTCATAACCCGAGTCTCAACCTAACAAATAGCTCGGCATTCAAAACTTCTTCCGCAAAAAGATTAACAAGAAAGCTATGACAAAATAAGACGGACAATATGACGTAAGTTTCCGTAAGATATACCGTGTGGCATCATAAATAGATTGTGCTGAATCGACGATTGGATCAGCGTTAATTGGCGATAGTGATGATGATGATGGATGAGCCTTTCGATTTCCAGCGGCCTTGAACCTTGACATCAGCCTTGTCTTCGGGCGAAGCGTGTGTGTGTGTGTGTGTGTGTTGTAACTTTCACGATTCGACATTTTAAAGAGTCCACATTTTGCATTATCATGTTTCAGCCAACTTGGCAAATTCAATTTCTACAATGAAGTTGTTACTGTGGCATTTCAATCGAGCAAATCCCTTCAATACAGTAATACCAACACGTATATATCTCGAGATAACGACTCTCCTCCTCGTACGCACAAAATGAATTCGTCACGAGAAATGAAATGTTTGCGTTAAGATATATACGCGCGAAGGTAATAAATGCTCCGAATGTACGACGTCATAGCTATTATTCCAGACGTATTGCTATAAAACACCATGAAAATGTCAACCACGCCGTGGAAGATTGTAAATTTATCGCTGATTGCGTTTCGCTGAGTAGCGAGTGCCTATAAAATGCGACTATTAAGAAACAACCGCTCGTTCACCGTCGCGTCGTGCTATGCGTCATCGTTGCTGTCATCGTTTACCGAGACCGATTGAAAAAGAAACGAAATAGAAACCGGCATCTTGCGAGGTATCGATGTATTTGTAAAAGACTCGCGGCTTGATGCGCGGTGAGTTATCACGTGTTGCGTGATCTCCGTTCCGTTGTCTCGCTTTCGTTTCATCACGAGAAAAGTGATTTAGCTTCGAACAAAAGGAAGCTCTTTTAGTTAGTAAAAACAGATAATTCGTGAACGAATGTTTAAAGAACATACAAAGAATATTTTTTTAAGAAAACTACTACTGCTGTAGCTGTAACGGTTATATTTACATAGCGGAACGCAACGTGCAGCTGTAGCCGGAACGCTGCGTAATGCTTCGGATTTAATAATGACTTCGACATCTTTGGGACCGTGAATTCGTTCGGATCCCGACACGGGACCGTTAAGGAAAGCGCGCCCTGACAATGCGCGCGACCACCGATCAGCAGCGCTCGAGAGGAATTGCTCAACGCTAATTGGAGCGGAGGAATCGACGGCAGCGGCTCGCATTCCTCAGCATCATCATCCTCCGCCGACGAGAGCCGGCGCGAGCTGACGCAAGCGCCGTTAATGGTCGTATCGACCGGAGTTCGATCCGGCTCTGGCGACCGCACAAAGCGTTTCTTCGACGGTAAACGCGACGATAAGCACCGGGAGTAAATGGAACAATTCATTCTCACGGGACGGAGTGAGAGAGGGAAAAAACAGGGGGGCGGACAGAAAAGTATCTGCGACAGGTGACGCGTAATGACGATGACCTAATGAACTATACCGCGCGCTAGAGAGATCGGCGAGCCGACTATCGTCGACAATGAAATGGTCGCGGACGCAAGAAACAAAGAAACTGAATTTGTTTGCGCGATCGCTTTGATACAAGATTCTTCGAGAAACGAACGATCGATCCGATAAAATAACGCGCTTTGTGTCGATCTTGCGGTTCGTCTTTCCGCGATTGTGTAACACACGTAAGATTTTGTTATCACTTACCCACGAGTGGCACCATGAGGGTGTAGATCGGTTGCGCACCGGAAGTAGCTCTTGTGATTGTTTGTAGTTGCTGCAGATAATCGATGAAACAGTTTGTGTCTGGCACCAGTTGTCTTGGTCTCACTTCGATCTCCACCGACACCGACGATTTTTGTAAGATTGCCTAAAAACATTCCAATTACACGCCCAACATATTAGAAATATATATATTCAAAATAAAATTAAAAATAATTTTGAATATTCTAAAACGATTGCAGCGCACAAGAACAGCATTAGAACTACGCTGTAGTATTTTTTGCTGCACTCTTGTATTGAAACAAAATACTTCTAACAGACAGATGCGAGTCCGAATATCATATGTAACGCGAAAATACACGAGACGAAATTTGGCTCAAAAAATCTATTTCTTAATGTCTGGACCTTAGCTTTATACGCTTGCTATACAGAGAAAAAGAGAGAGAACGTGCGTGCGTGTGCAGGATGCAACGGCAGACGCATTATCGTCCGATTGAATCCCACGTATGCGAACGATGCTTCGTGAGAGAGGCAGCGGCGCGCACCAATGTCGGCTCGGTAACACAACGTGAATGCCAATTGTTGTAGCGCAGAAGCTATACAAACCGTAATGATGCCGCTAATGTTGTTTCACTTCGTGAAAAGACAGAGATTGCTTCCGACAATAAAGTACTACTTTTATAGATGTCTCGGATAGTCTCGAAGTCATTTATACATCTTCTTCATTAGGATGCTAAGGTATTCAGTATTTAATTGTCATCTCGGTTCGTTAATACATTTTAATTGATTCTGAGATGCTGATAACATCACATTTAAGTAGAATATTATACCTACTAACACCTAATAATAGCTACTGAGAAGAACTACCTGAATTAAATACAGTTGTAAGACAGAAAATTTATTACCTGCTTTCTTTTGTTCGCGTTTCGTTTTAAATAGTTGCTCATGGTTATCAATTAAAAACGTAAATTTACCGGCTACATTATTAAATTGAGAATGCAATTTAATGTGTAAAAAATAAAATTAAAATATAATATAAAATTTTCGTAGAGGATTAATCGTCCAATTTGTTATTACACAACATCTCGAGAGATCGCAACAGTATCTCTCGAGAATTATTCGAGGATTTGCAGGATACGGTTTCGCGCTAATGTCCGTGCGATGGCACGTACGGGTAGGCGAAAAGCATGCGAGGAATCTGAAGACGAGCCTAATTGCTCGTGGGAGTACACGGGCGGAATGCAAAACTAGGGGAGTCCATGCACACTCGGTTCCCGTGACGTCGCCGAACCAAAGCCACGTCAATGTGCAAAGTCACACATGTGGCAACAAAATTCGACACCCATCGACGTGCTCATTTGTAATTTTCATTTTTTGTAAATTATCTGTTTCTTCGCGAAAATTTGCAAACCAAATTTCGTCTCTTAAAATCAACTCTAGTATCGGATTTCCGCCATCCAATATCTTCGGTGTTTATCTGATCGAATCTTCGCACAAAAAATTCTTACGCTTCTTCTTCGAACATTCACGTATTTCAAACAAAAAAGATATATCGATTTCTCTTCTCTGACTTTCTGACATAATAGATATTTTTAAATCTACTATTCTCGCGGCACAGGTATAATAAATAACCGGAGAACTCCCATTCCCGTTTCCTCGTAAAGAGTTTAATGCGAATTTGAAACGAAAGTCCCGACTCGATCCCGAGAACCAAGTTTTAAGCCGCATAATCCGATGTATACAAAGCTCGGAAAGGGTTAACACGTTCCAGAAATACATATATCGAAGTACAAATAAATCTTGGCGCGAAATCACCGTGCGGGATTTATTACGTTCGACTTTAGGGTGCGTTTATTTGCGCGAGCGCGCGCCGTCGATTGTCCCTCGTTTTATAAATTATTCATCGTATGATCTGCACTAACGATAACCGCGCACGACGTTAAAACCCTTTTGTTTTTTTTTTTTTTTTTTTTTTAGCGGACTCGTGATAAAAAAAACTTTCAAACGGTCTCTGAAAACGTCAAAAAGTTCTAGGATAAAAGCAGAAAAAAATGCACACGTTACTCGATTATTTAAATACACGCGAGAGCTCGAAACATATGTAGATTAAAAAAAAACTTGGAATTCAATTTTATTTTATTTTTTTTTAGAAGCACGAGATTTACGAATCTCCTCGCCACTACGAGCCACGTAGTTTCTGGCTTCGAGTAGACAGCGACTCGTTTGTAAATGAGCGAGAACATCCGCTTGAACATTCAGGTGGGGCACACACGTATAAGCGAAATGTCCGTTTTAGTTACAGCGACACAAGCGTCAAATTTAATTTCCGCGAACTATATGCCGTCAGACGAGAAATTAATCCGCGTGACGTTTACACGCAACCTTTATTAGATTGCGATCAATCCCACCGCGATTAATGGTCGCTCAAAACAGAATCATCTCGCGCAATGATCGCGACTTGTCAGCCGAGAGATATTCACGGATCTACGGAGATGCTATTTGTTATTCGAGGTATTTACGGGCGAGGAAATATCAACTCTTTTTTTTTTCCACGAGTTCCATAATTTATGCGGCCTGCGTTATCGCGTCTTATCACGATACGCTCGTCACTCGCGCTCAGGCAACCTTTTTCTTTTTCAAATTCAATTCTTCTCTTTCTCTCTCTCTCTCTCTTTCTCTCTGGCACGTCTCATTACGGCGCGCTGTGCGTGTGACAGCATAAAAAGTTCTGGAATGTACTCCCGTTTAAAGTATTCGTGAATTCCTAAACGATGTGGCGTGTACCGTTGCACACTCCCGCGAACGTAGCACCATCGTCGTGTGTTTCTCTCTCTCTCTTTCTCTCTTTCTCTCGATCGTCTCGTTCACGGTTTCTCGTCACTTTTTTCCCTCCGTGGGCCTGCTCGCTCCTCACACCTTGCGTCTCGCACCTCGGCCTGGGCTCGTGAGAACCCTCGTTGAATCACGCATCGCGGCCCCTACGCCCGCGCGCATATTAAGCGCACACCGACACGGGTCTTCACACGCTCGAGCGGGTCCGCGCCCCGTAACAACATTGTAAATGCGCAACACTCGCGGAAACGTACCTGGTAACCGTCGGGGACAGGTTCGCAAGATCGTCTGTCCGGCGAGCGAGGAACGTGCGCGCGTGCTCGTGCCGCGGCTCGAGCGTGGAATAACGCTTTTCTGCGGATACAAAAGAGAAACGGAGTTGTCGACTGCATTTTTCTTTTCTCCACTTGTCAGCCGGACATTTGTCACCGCGAAACAAATCCGTCAATGTGCGAGAGAGACTCATCGATCGGAAACCCATAGCTGACCTTGCTTCGTTAACATCTCTCGCACGGTTTCGCGATATTTTTTCATCCGATCTCATCGGATAATATAACGAGAACCTTTTACAAAATTAAAAAATTACATTACTGTAATGTATGTTCGAAACGCTGTGACATTAGTATCGTTCGTTTCGTATTGATTCACCGCCGTGAGAAAACTCTCTCAGGAGAGATGGATTTTCGTAAGTAGGTTATACGATAAAAGAAAACCTAGGTATTTCTGACCGAATGCTGAATAAATGATGTGACGTAAAAGCACGGTGAAAATAGTGGAGTATCAGATTCGGGGAACACAACAGTTTCCAGCTACCCTTGTGAATATATTATGCATTATTGATCGAGAAAAGTTGGCGCTCGATACGTACCAAGGCGCGCGATCTTGATATAGTATACCGAGTATGCGAGCACCGTACAAGTTCAATACGGTACTTGAGAAAAAGAGGGAACAGAGAAGAGAAAACTCAGATATATGTGTGTATGTATTATAGGTATGTCCCGGATTAACATATAAATGCTACACCAAAAGATGCGTTGTCAAAACGCACGATGACACATTACAGAATAATGAGTAGCTGATAATACGCTGCTCGTATTGTAATTTATGATAATCACTCGCATATAAGTAAATTAAAAACCAATTTACCTATATGCATCTTCATGTGATCAAACGCAATTTGAATTTCATTTTATCATGGTGACCTCAAACTTTTATATTGTCTTGAAAACTGCGTATATTTTGATTTTTCAGGTCAAAACTAGTTACCATTAAAATTAAAATTGTCTATTATATAGAATAAGATTTGTCTATGCAAACATAATATCGCATATCGATATTAGCAAATTCAGCGAATATATCGAATATATTTAATATCAAAAAGCACATATATAAGCCGAAATGGCGCTTATTATTCGTAATTATCTAGAGAAAATAGCGTTGTAAGGAGCACACCGAGAATTAAAAAGCTCATTCCACAGATATAATAATATTGCGCCGAATAAAGAATTTTTTTTTTATTTAAAAAAACGACAAAGATGCGTGGCGTGCGCAAAGTCAACGCTTGCAGAAAGCACAGAAAAAAATCGATTTCTTATTGAAAACCCACCGAAGATTCCTCGATGAACAAACTCAAATCATTACGGGCGGCGTTCGTGTGCGCCCATCGGGAACGTGTATACCTACGTAAGTTCCCATAAATCAGATAGATATCCAGTCGCGAACGATCGTCGTGTAGCCGTGTTGCTCCATAATCGTTACATCTGTTACATCGTAATCGTTATCGTTTCAATTATCCGCGAACCCGTTCGGCCGACGGAGACAGTAATCGAAAGGGAGAAAGAGATTGAGAGAAAAGGAAAGAAAGAGAGAGAGAACGATTGACTCGTACAGGTGCAGCTGCGTCGTGTGCAGTCGCTTCGCATAATTCTCGCGTTACACCGAGGGTTAAGATGTTTCCTCCCCATAAGGGAGAGGAGGGCCGCGTCCGATAGTCGCGGCGATTTTATTGACTCGACGCGCGATTACCACGTGGCGAGAAACCGCGCGAAGGAGCGGTGTGTGTCAACGAGACCGCGGAAGCCGACGAAAGAGGAATCCGAAGTGCCGCGATAAATTGCGAACGATACGATCTGAAACCGCCTATTTTCTGCCCGCGTATACAATTTCGCGGACGTATCCCGACCACCTCTCCAGGGAATTATGGATTCGATATCGTCGATAATACGCGATATGAATATCTCGAATGTTTTCGTATCTACAAGCGCTTCGCATTTCTCTCCTCTCTTTCTTTCTTTCTTCAAATCCGATAGTTTTCCCGGTCCCGATAATTAAACGTTTCAGCTTCTTCCGAACACTTTGTAATAAATGCTAATTCACTGCGCGAGACCTCATTTGCATACATATGGAAAGCTCGTTACGCATGCACCATGGCGACCGTCATGAAATACGCGCGGCGATAACGAGTCGACAAGTTTTCCGGAATGTTCCGCGACTACGAGAAAATCGCTCGCGCGCATAATCGCCATTAGCGCGTGGAATTCCGCCGGAAAACGATTACTGGAAAGAGATAATGATAATGGAAAATATGAAAAAAGCAGAATGAGCCGATCGAAAAGCGCGGACGGCCACGGCTACACGGGAGAAATCGCGTCTATGGAGAAAGGGTGGACGCTCGTAATTCCATCCTGATTTTATTGGTTGCTCCACCCCCCGATGGAATTAGCGAGAGCCGGGTTATACGGACGATATATTACGGGGAATCGCATTCATAAATGCGACCAACGGTTGCGGTCCGCGACGATCCTGCCATGCGTTCGTAATGGCGCTCGCAAATCAGATCGTCTCTTCCTCCTCCCACGTCTCTTCCCCGTCCCTTTTACATCCCGCGCAACCATAAAATATCCTCACGTGAGAATTGTTCGCGACGGCAACAGCCGGTTGCTTTCTCAGCTTTTGTTGGAGATTCACGAGATCTGTCCGGAAGATAATGGCGGCACTAAAACCGCGCATTTTCGCTTATTGACGCGAATTTTGCCATGTGACGATGTATTTATGTCGAGAGTAATATTGTTGCTAGTTTCTAAATGAAAGAGCAAGTCGTAAAATTGGCGATATCTACTTTAGATACTATTTTATATTTAAGGATTAACTTCAAGGTTTGTAGGGTCCACTCTAGAAAGTCGTATCTAAAGTGGATCTTACGAATTATGATCTTGCTTCAGTCTCGTACTAAACCCCCTTCAAACACAACTATGTTATAATCCTCCGCGGACCCGCACTTTGTGCAACAGTTTTACTTTTTCAAACGTAATAAATAAAAACATCCAATGAAAGGCCACATTTCTTCCTTAAATTTTGATATTTCTAGATTGCGCTAATAATTGAGTGAAAAGTTTGAAACATCTTCAACTTACTTTTTGCGGTTATTAAAAGCATCCTTTCTTGCTCACATCTTTTGTAGCGTGGCAATTTTACGCAATATGCAGCTAATCATGACGTGTCATATGTTTCTTTGTTTCATTTATTTCTTTGTGCTAATACTGTTTTTTTAGTTTTTACATATTTTTTATGATTTTATTTTCTTCCAACATACATTTATTGGATTTTATGTTATATGTGTATAAACAATATATTTAGAGTTGGAAATTGCTTTCATATTGCGATAAAACAATAAATATGAATTTTATTACAATAATTAATTTTATCGCTTCATCGTTTTATCGGTTTTTATTAATATTTTATCGTTAATTTGAATAAAGATAATTTTCAACGTAAATTTATTCACTAATAGTTTTTAATAATTACTATGTTAACGCTTTTATATAAAATTATACACCAAAAATTAATGTTGCACAAAGTGCAACGCGCGTTTGCTGCGTTGTTAGAAAATTAGACGCGATAAATCGTTCGCCGGTTTTCACTTGATCCCATACAAAAAAAACATGCGGTCCGAAATTAGTTTTTCTGTTTTCTTTCTGCATATTACCGGAGCACAAAAGGAGAATACCGAGAAAGAGATGCTGCTGCTGCCTGAAGACTGAAGAGATTCATTTCCGACCGAGCTTGGTAATGAAAGGTTCATTGAGGTAATGTATCCGCAAGAGAGCGAGCAACTCCGCAGACCTTCAACGTGAACTCGTGCTTCCTTCGCAACCCGTAGGCAGACCCTCGGCTTTAACTACACCGTGAGTGCCTCGTTGCAACGACGCAAACATTGACATTGTCACGAGCTGCACGAATTTTTTCTCTCTTCGCCTCCCGTCTCATTTCTGTAGAGAGAAAAGTGAAGACAGAAGGAAATGAGGAAAGAGAGAGAAGGGAAAGAGAGAAAAGACTCGCATTGGTCGCAAAGTGCAGAGTTAAAAAGACGAGGCAGAAGAGAGAAAGAGAGTCTGTTTGCACTGTCGATGACTGAACTAATAGAAACGACAAGAAGTGGTACTCGCTTTTCGATTTTCAAAGACAAGACACATCGTCGGGCGCATTCCTGAGATATTTCTGCCCGCCGTGTCGATGGGATAGGAAGGTAAATTGAAAACTGGACGAGAGTGCGGAAAATGCTGCGAAACATGCTGGCATTGGCGCGGCGCCGGGCGCACTCGATACGCTACGAACCGAGAGCCAAGACGAGAAACGTCGACCTTTCGCTGGGGTGCCAGCGAATCGGAAGAAATCTCTCGCCTCCGGCGCGACGAGATGGTAAAGTAAATTGTCGTCTGTGTTATATACGAGTGGAAACGATGTCGTAGTTGCCAAGCGGCCCGAAAGCTGTCGACGGGGATGCGAAAAGCTCGCAGGAAGGCGAAAAAAGAAACCGAGGGAGAGAAGATTATGTCAAGACCAGAAGACTCGGGCGATGTGAAGTGGAAGTACGCGAGAGAATTTCATATATACGAAAAAATTTCTATACCACCTCTCACACTTTAAAGAGTGAACCACCAACGTGCTTATCGATCGAAAACGACAGACGACTGTTCCCCTCCAGCAGTTGTGACCTTTTCCCCTTTGGAAAACACAAAAGGCGACTCGTGTACACGAGTTCGTAGACATCCAAATGAGAATAAATTCGTTCAGAGGTGAAGAAACTTTGTAGTTTATAACGAAATGCTAGTCTTAATAATATACACAACTATTCGAAGACAGATGTGAACGTTGATGATATTTTGTCAAATAAATCATTTCCGCAACACTGACCTTTGACGTGTATACTTTCTGATGAATGTTAGCGACATAACTCATTTCACGCTAAATTGACGTGGGAGACAAGAGACGCACTTTCGGCGACGCGGTTTACAGCGCTCTTGGGAGAGACGAGCCTTTCCTTAATATCGCGTAAGTTAAAAGATCTGTCCCCTCGCGGGAAAGGAGAGACGGTGGCAACAGCCATTACCGCGCCAGCCAGGCGCAGAGTGTCGGGGGACAACGGGCGCCGCACAATGTTCTTCTCGTCGGCGACAGACCCCTTGAAGTTCGGGCGAGAGGATGACAGACGAGAAATGTTATCTCGAGTCTGCGGATGATGTCGAGGGTTGAAGTCCGACCGCGTGGTGATTCCCGCGGGACCGTGACTCCCGTAATATCTCGACCATGAATGTTTGAATATGACGGCCGGTACTTGGCTACACCCTCGCTAGAATATACGTCTTTATGCGCCAGATAGCTGCGACGAAGAGGACCGTGAGAAGCGAAGAGAGAAAGGGAGAGACGCGAGAGAAAAAAGATTTTGCATATTTAAAGACAATATTTGTTTCGCACGAGATTTCTACACGTCAAATATTAACAATGAGTTATAATACCGTTGCAAATCCAACTTTTCACGCGTCGTGTCTTAGTAAAATATCTCACGACGCATATGAGAAGCCAGAATAAACCTTAGCGTATTATTAATGGGCAAAAATAAGACGAACACCGACGGTCTGCGGTCCAGCGAACGCTAATATTAAGAGGGAGCAGCGCGCGGGAGATTTTTCGCGGACGTCCGAAACGTTTTGCGTCCGCTGCGAGATGAAATTCGGGACGTGCGCCCCGTCGCGCCGCGCGCACGTTAAAATATATAAGTTCACCCAGCGGGAAACGCATTCCACGAAAGAGAAACGAGCGAGGGACCGTCACGACAGGTGTCTGTCTCGTCGCCGCGCGTCCGTTGGGATTTATTTCTCTGATAGGTATAATTTATTCGCGCTCATAAACATGCGCCGTTACGCACACACACGCACACACAGAGAAGCGTGTGACGTTCGGAGCCCTCGCTCCGAAGAAAGTAACGAGAGCGAACGAAGCCGTAAATCACAATAAAGCGTATCGTTTATTAACGACCTCATTTAGCCACGGCGAAATAACGTTCCAATAGGAGGAAAGCAGAACCCGAAAGCCGGGGCGCGTCTCGCATGCATTTTACATGGCAATCGCGCCGCCATTTATATTCCGAACGTTGCCCTTGTTGCCTAAACGATCGGCCGCGCGGAATCACCGCCGAATGCCGCGATAAATTATCCATTATGCGGGGAATACGCGAGATATCGATTGGTGTTACCCTTCCCCATCGAGAACTTTCTCCCCCTCTCTCCCCCACACGCCATCTCGCCGCGACCACAATGCACAACCCGATGCCCTACAGCTACTAACAATACAGAGTACCAACAACAATGGTGAATGTCAAAACGCTCGCGTCGTATTACCATCATCGTGGCCAATATACGCCATGATTGTTGCCCGTCGCCGTCAGTCCGCGGCTAATTAATTGGACAGCAATATGAACGGAACGTCGGTAACGGGATACTACCGATCGACCTGTTGTAGTCGAACGACTCGTCAATGAAAGAAAGTGGTGTCAATCAAGGACTCTTGCTTTCAAATCGCTCTTACTTTTAGCAACAGTGTTGACAGAAAACTAATTACGCGAACGTGAGCAAGACGGGAGAGAAAGAGAGAAAAGAATATCAATGCGTTTAACACGAGGAGCAATTGTTTAAATGATAGCAATTTAAAAAAAAGAGAATAATTTTTTTTTCTCTCTATACGCGAATATACAGCTACCACTGATGAAGATCCGATACTTAGGATCGAAACGTTTGGTATTTTATTGAAACAAATAACTACATCACGAACAACCTGTGATTCCTCGCATTGACCTTTATCTTACCCTTTAAAAAAAAAGAGTAATTTTGCGATGCGGTTTATTGTCACGTTTACATAATAAATTCGACAAAGACTGTTTTTTTTACCGTTCGTACATGACGTCGTGACCAGGGCTCGCTCGGGAGCGAAGTTATCCTCGACTGTAGTAATAATCACCATAACGACGAAGAAGATAATTACTTTGAAGTAATTAGTTACTAGAGCTCGCTTTACTCCTACTCGCGGGGTTTTTGTGTGACAACCCCTCTGTTCTTTTTTCTTAACTATCGCCATCGGTAGCAGACGCGCATCCATAAAACGTAATTGCTTTCCAGTTTAATCGTGCTTTTTATCGGTCGCGTTTGTCGCGAAAACAAATCTCTGATTCGCTTTAGTCGCGCGCGACTCTCTCGCACAAGCAATGAATAAAATATTATCTTCATCGCAAAACACGCCGTCATTATTTCGCGGTCGTTTGCGAACTACTGTTGATTTTTACAAGCGCTCACCCGTGTAAATCCACGGCGCGCACAACAGAGCGAGACAATTTGTTTTTCTGTCTTGTACTTGTATAAAAAATATTACGTACATAATTTCATAAAAATAAATAATAAAAATAACAAACTTGTTTATTCGCTGCGATCTCAAGCATCGGTTTCTGAGATTGCGTCACATCTTCGTGAATCAGCTCGTATTAAATTCAAGGATGTACCGTATAATTGTGTGTGTGTGTGTGTACGTATATACACACGAGGAGCATCTTCGAGCGCGATTATTCGTGAAGTGATAATGACTAATTTCGAGCACGAATATCTCTTTCTATCATTCTCTCGCGGGACAATCTCTTCCGTCTCAGAAATCCTTCGGTTATAATATATATATTTACAACCCGAAGTTTCTATAAGATCTATAAAGATAAAATAACCAAAAAAAGCTAGGTAAACGAATTATAAACATACTTTGCGGACAGGTAAAATAATAAAAATTAAGAGCGAGAAGAGTGGAGCGATAATATTCTTTACCTATCATCTACAATGAGACAAAGACGTGTTAAACCTTGATTGAATCGCATGTACGTTTACGACGATAAATTAATTACAAACTCGCAGAAAAAAACGGCGAGAAAATATTAATTTAAACTACAGCTTTCAGTCGTAAAAGAAAGTAAAGAAAATCCAACTCCCGATCACAAAAGTCCACGAAATCTTTACACGTTATACCCTTTCGCGGTTAATGACGGTGGAAGATGATGTGATGCTCAGAGAATCAAATGTTTAAAAATACGAGCTGCGGAAATTAAATGCATCTTTGCCCCAAGAAGGAAATTTTATGCGGTCGCTTATAATTTGAGCGTTTTACAAGCGTTTTACAAGTAAATGGAAGAGCAGTTTGACGAAATTATGGTCGTAATTTTCGCTCGCTCAGTCGGGGGGGATAGGCATCGAGCTTCCTTCCTCCCCCCTCCTCCCTCCCGATATTAATTTATATACGAGATTCGTTCGACGCACGCAAGAACGCAGAAAAACGCGATGATGTTTCGCGCATATAAATAAAACGTGCATGTACATGAAAATTTTGCATACAAGAAACTAACAGTGGTCCTGATTGTTGCAAATTAGGATCTGTTTAGATATGCACGTGAGAAAACGTGCAGAAAAATTGCGCGAACATTCGTCGGCAATTGCAACAGCGAAAAAAAAACCGCGAAACGAGAAGAGAAACGCCCCTCTCTCGTATTCACGGATGAACTAACGTCGAGCGTGAGAGATCGCCTCGCCATTTTTTCAAGGCACGCGAGTCAAAAGCTTTCACTCATCCTTCTCATTCATCACGAGAAGAAGCCACACTTAAAGCATGATGGTCCACATTAAACAAAATCGAATCAAGCTTCGCTGAGGGCTTCTTAATGTACTCAGTTCGACAGTCAATCAAAAAAACATATTTTACTTATCTCGTCGAGACACGTGTAATACCCGCAGACGTCAAAACATCATACAGAAAAATGAAAACTTTTACGAAAGAAAACAATACGCACAAAGTGTATCAAACAATATTTGACGCGTACTTGTTGAACAAATAAAATAAAATCAAGCAAAGAAACGCGCTTAGAAGAGAGAAATAGGGTAGGATAAAAATTTCAGAATAACCCTCGTATCCGCAACGAGAGCAACTGAACTCTCCGTATATGAAGCAGATTTAATTGGTATAATAAACCTTTAAGTAGGAGTCTCTCACGCAGAAGCAGCGAATGGCGTGTTAAGAGGTCGTTGAAGCCGTTTCCACCTCCTTACTCTCATAAAGCCAGTTTAGATACTCGCGATCGGCGAGTACTCACACGAGTACGTGGCATTATGTACTCGGGAAGGGTGTGTGAAAGAATATCGCGAGGTATTGACGCGAGGTAAGTACGCAGGGGATTGTAGGCAATTAGCACCCTTCGGAATGGAAATGTGTAAGTGATTATTTTTCATCAGTTCCGAAGAGAGACTTCAACGGACACGCAACAAACGTACGTTTCGTTTGTTGAAAAAAAAAAAAAATATTATCTTCAGTTAAGATAAATTGTCTAGTCAAACTAAATTTTCCTTACGTATATGTACACACAAAGTTCGCGAGATGTCTATCTATATTTCTTGTCCTGTTCTTAAATTGCGCTTTCAATTACTTTGAGTGTTGCCGCGAGTGCTGTACGTCTCTCGAAGCTTTTTCCCTAGTTTCTGAAAATTGTTTATAAGTGGATCGCGAGTCCGGTTTCTCTGAAACTCGTTCCATTATGTGTTGCATCAATCCCACGATAGAAATTAAGGCGCAGCCTCAGGTACGGTTCGGTACGCGTTAGACGCGATATCACGCGTTGAAAAAATGTCTCGAGGAAATGAATCGCTTCTTGCAGCATCCTTCGTATCACGGTGCGTTACCGTTAGCTCGGCCCTTGCGATCGCGCCGCCGCACTTCTTTCCGTTCTTTTTTCCCCGTCCCGGATCGCGCCCGGTCATCTTCGTCGTCCGACCGCAACGAGAGAGGCGAACCCGTTCGATATATTTCACAACAGCGGGACACAGGCGCAGCAAATGCCTGTTACTTGTAGATCGAAGTTATTTTATTTCTAAACTTACGATGATGTGTAAAGGTGTCATGTTACCTCTTTTTCACGTGGCAAACACGTGCGTTTTGACTTTAAGTCCGGTCGTGTAAAGTGTAAAAAAATCCTCAACTAATTAGTGAAAAATTAATTAGTGATAAATTAATATTTTTCGAAAAAAGTGAATTGCGTGAGTGAACTGTTATCTTCCTACACTTTTTTGCGATTATTTTGCACGTTCAAAGCCAATATTTACCCCCACACAAAAAACGTACACATTGGCAAAGTGATAATTAAAGTCACGCTCGGGAAAAAATGCGAAAATCTTACTCATGAGAAATAAAGATTCGGCAGAACCGCGAAGGATTATTAAATAACCTTCGTATACCGAAAGAACCCGTGGTTAAGACGCATTACGATGTTATCCTGAAACCGTGAGTCGTCCATGGTTCATCGGCCAAGCATGACGATCCGCCGCCGCCGCCGCCGCAAAAAAGGAAATATCGCCCGAAGACCACGGGGGTGATGCAGATGAAGGATTAATCGGTTGCAGTTCGCGATGTATGTACATTCCGGCTGTCCGACGCAACGCGCACGCGTCTCAGATAACGCTATTATCACCGAACGTGAGCAATTAGGGCTGCGGATCGATTTAATTTTGCGGCGCGTCTTTGCGCGGTAGTGAACTTTTTATCTGTTTCGTTAATCACTCTTTTTTCCGCTCGCATACTTTAGCAGCGAGAGAGAAATATCGTTTTAATCGACGTGACCAAACGCGTGGGTTTACGTGGCTTCTTCACAGAGACGTGCAATAGCACGTGACAAGCGGCGAGCGAAATGCGAATTTGATTGTACGAATGGGAGGCAAAAAAAAGTCTCCGCAAAAAGTTGTCCATGGCTATTGGCAAAACACGCGACGAGCCGCACGACGAACCGTTCGTTACATGCGAGCGTAAAACGAACATTTTTTTACTTCTAGTCGGCTTAAAATATATGTATATATAAAATTTTATCACGAGATAAAATCGATGCCTGACAATAAATGTCATTTATAGACCCAGAATGTATAAATTACAGACGCTATAAAAATCTAGTTTGAAAGTCGGAATAAATATAAAAACAGATTTATGTATGGAATTAGCTCTTCCTAATCGATATTTTATCTCCCGACATCGAGCAAAGAATTTACTTACTCAATGTCGGATTCTCTCGACATTAAGCAAACGATCGTTTGCGGAATTTTTTTTTTTCCATTTAAATTACATATTTACTTGCGTAATTTTTCACGTAACTACTAACTCGATTATTATCGTGCAATTTCCGGATCCAACATTAAGGAACTAATTAAAAGCAGCAAAAAGTTGCTAATTAATCAATTAATTTCTCTTCGCCAAAAAATATCTGTCTGCTTCTTAACAAGACATGTCCGGGTGAAATAATGAAGATAGAAAACGGTACCTGTCTGCCTCGAAAATACGATTTCGGGCGGCGTAATTGTTGGATCCGAAATACGGTAAAATTAAAACACCTTATCTCCGCTTTCTTTGGACAAGCCGCTCGGTTTCGGAGTTTACGGTTCAACCGGTTCGCGATATTCACCGTCGCGCGAAATTTCGCCGTCCAATTAAGCGCAGTGTGTCTCTCACCCGGACTAATTTGCGTTAAAGCAATTTCCATTGCGCTTTGCGGGATTATGCAAACCGCAATTCACTCAACTCGCGAGAGTGGCATAATTCAGGTTCACCGTTGTCCGCGGAAAAACTGGTTCCGAGATGTGTGCGTATACAACAGAATTGGTCTACATTCCGAGGCAGGTTCATTCAGGCGTCAAAATTGACCAATGCGAGTTTCCCCAGACACCACTTTTACACGTGTGGTTGCGATATTCGCGACTATAATATTCCAATTAGACGTGCAAACGCACGAGTTTATCGCGTTATAAATTTTCACGAGAAATCAGACTCTATATATATATGAAAATGTATGCGATCGTGCAAAACCTTATTTATACATTTATAAAGGCAAAAAAATCTTATCCGTCGTGTGTGGGTTCGCTGGAACGAAATTCTCCGCGCACTTGTTATCGCACCTCGCCAAACGCCTTGCAAAAGAAAAAACCGATTCGACGCGAAAAAGTTCCGGTACAAAAAGCAATGGAATATCGAGAAGAGAGAGAGAGACAGTGGAGAAACACGACCTACGATAAAACTGCATCGCACGCTGTCGAACAAACTACCGACGGCTACGATATCGCCGCTATTTATTTCGGCGGGGTCACACCGGTCCTTCCGCCGAACTTTATCCTCGAAACAATTCCACGACCCGAGAGTTACGGGACCGAGGTCCGTGTTTCGCCTGCAGTTTCGCTCCGCGTGATAAAAGTGCGCGCTCGAAAAATTCAAGAGATACTGGTGAAATTTATATCGCGCCTTCTCGAATGGCGTGGGAAAGCCCGATAAACTCCGGATAAGACGAAGCGAATTTCGTGGCCGATCGTTCGCTCCCGTGGATTTTCTCTTCGATGCCAGAGATGTAAATCGAGAAGATATCCCGAAGCGCACGGATTTGATAGATTCCCGTCATAGCCGGCAGGGTAAAAATGTACATCGCGACTTTTTCAATTTATTGACATATCTAGAAACATCATCTTTCCCGATAGTGATTTTTTGTCAAAAGAAAAAATAAATAAATAAATAAACGTCAATTATTCGTTTAAAAATGAAATTTACATTCACGCGAAAAAATCGAGCTGCAAAAAAAAAGAAGAAACAACACAATCGCGCGCGCGCGCGCGTATAGGACCTCTGGTCAGTCCACTTCTTCCCTTTGTTCCTTCTTTTTCTTCCAGAAGATACCGAGAAGAGGATAAGGAGTACGCGCGGCCAACCATAGTATGCACAAAATCCGGCCCCAAGCCGGGGTAAGATAATAAATATGCAAAAAGGAGGAGTTTTGATGCCGTAAATAAAAACGTGGGCTTGCGTGCTGTGCGGAGAGAGAGTCTGCGGTGAAAGAGGATCGCGCGGTTCGAAATAAAAGAACGAACGAGTCTCAGCTGGCTTCTTACGCGAAGGAAGCAGCGTGCGCGCGTTGTAATCTCTTGATTTAGTTCGACTTAGTCACGATAAATGGCGTTTGGCCGATACTTTGTCGGCCGTCTCGAAGCGAGAAGACGGAAAGCGAGGAGAAGGTAAGAGAAGCGCGTGATGGAGATCGGTGGTTAGACCAGTATCGCGCGGTTGGGTAATCATTCGGCACAAGATATTCGCGAACGACGTCTCCATCGGCGGAAGATTGCGCGCGGCGCAAGCTAAATTTGGAAGCGGCGAGATTCCTTATCGATCCTGCGCGCACTCGAACGTCGCTCATAGCATCTCTTGCCTAGCGCGAGCTATGCGATAGAGTTGCCATGTTCACGAAAATGTCGCGAATCTGATGCCGACGATGTGTATGACACGTGTATGACACGTGTATGACAACGTGTATCCGCAGAATATAAATATAATATGAAATATAAATGCTTTTATGCTCACCTGTACTCGCTGTCGATGCCGATCTTGTTTCCGCTGTCGTCTCTCCAGTTCCTCTTTCCTTTCGATCAGCGACCGTATCTCAACCGCCGCCACGGGAGCTGTCATATCGTCGGGCATATTACTGCACGAGGGTAATCTTCTCAATGTGGAAATCGATTCCTCTTCTCCTTCGCTGTAACTCTCTACCAGAAGTTCTGAATCGCTCTGCAAGTGAATTAATTCCGTTCCTTGGATAATACCCGTACTAGCAATCTGATTGAAAATTTCGAAAAAGACATTCTTAATCTCCAGTTCTGCTCCGAATCGTGTTTTGAAATAATAAATTAATAAAAATAATAAAACAATAAAATAATAAATCAATAAAACAGTATTTATATAAATTTCCATGTTAAATTTTTTGATTGTACGTGAAATACATTTTATTGAAAGAATTAGAAATAATTTTGAATCTGTACAGCGACTCTCTTTCAGTTGTCGCTGTTTTTTTCGGGAGAGAGGAAACAAATTCCGTACAGCTCTAAGCGGACTGTACTTTGTGCGTTTTCTCCGGAGAGCCAGAGATTTACGACAGTTACCTGTGTCGGCGGCGAACTCGGTGAACTCGTGCTCGAGGCCTCGACCACGGAAACGTATTCGTTAACACCGGTCTCGCTCTTTTGCAGCTTCAGTACCGGTGTCTCCAAGCCGCACAAGAACACTTGACCGAAGAAAAGGATCTTGCTTATCCTGAGACACACCTGAGCCACTTCCTGAAAACGCGTCCCGAGTTCGTTTTAGCTGTAGACGTCGAGCGAGAAACGCGGATATTCCCGGACATATTATCTTTCCAGAACTTGGAATTTTTCTCGAAACATAAATGTCCTCTTAAGTTTAAACAAACTCGTCTTTTAAAACTTATTCTTATCAAAAATGTATAGACTTCTTCTGAGTATGTATACACGTCAACGTAACGCTCTTAAATGATTTGTAAATAATTAACGCGCTATAAAACTCACCATGTCCTCTGTTTTTTCCACGTAGCAAGGATCCTGAGGGTTAAGCATAAGAGGAGTAAAACCCGCCAACGTGATATCTTCTGGCAGTTTAACAAGTTCTAATTCTGAAAAAAAACGCAAAGATTCGGTAACACCTCGCGCATATAATGTCGCTCAAGTTATTGTGTCAAATCTTTCAACGGTATGCGATAGGTTGACTTTTTAAATTCACGCGAGCGACGCGCAAAGATGCGTGTCACGTATTGCAAAAGGAGCTCAGATGAAAATGCAATGCGATTTAGAATCGGTCAAGTGTGATCGCATTCTACTAACTCGTCGCTTTTCGTGTTCGGCAACTTGAGTTTTTTGATAACGTAACACGGACTTAGATGCAATAATAACAACTTGCAACACACTGAAATTATATTCTGATACAAAATTTAAAAATAATTGCGCGCGAATACGATAATCAAAGATACACTTGGATATCAATACTCCTCGAACGGTTCTTTGTTCGTAAAATGATCAATAAGAGTAAAATCAATTTGTATTCAGTAATTACGAATAATATAATCAATAAGAGTTCTGTCTTGCGTCAACGATTTGGAGAGACAAGCGTTAGCAAAAATTTCAATTTCTGTGTGTGACTTGGGGACTTGGCAATCTTATCAATTCTAGTCAGCCGTGTGATCAGCCTCACCGACACGCGCGTAGAGTGATATTCACTATGAGTAACGCGCACTTCTCTACGTACATACTCGATTTAGAGGTAAGTGTACCGCGAGCAAGGACGCGCCGCGAAACTAGAACGCTAGTTTCCAGGCGAACGGACCCGTTGGAAGACCCAGTTCGAGATAAAACTCGCGATCGTGTCTAGCGATCTGGAGGGGAAAATATAAAAATCTCATCGTGTTTAACTCAAGTAGGCATTCGCGCGGCCAGTTGTTCTCCCAAGGTCTTTGCCAACGTGAGATCGTGAATAGCTGCTAGAAGAAATGATCGAACCCTGATTTATTTACGTTGCGCGCAAAAAATTTTAAATGCGACATTATGTAAACACTTTTATTTTTCTTAGTAAAGAAAAGTGTCAATGTAAAACGAATCTCTTTGTTTTTCTTTCAAACTAAATATGTGACAAAAAAATTTTAAGTTTACTCTCTTAAAAGAATGATTTGAAAAAACCGATAAACTAAATGTTAATTCTGAAACTGTGCCGCACAGTTTGAAGAATATAATCGAGCAAACATCGCGGTGATGCGACTATGCGCGTGACGATCGCCAAAAAATTGTCGGAAGACGTCACCGTGAGTCGCGGTGAGGTCTACACGTGAATGAGCTCCGGGGCAATGCAATTTGTGTATTCATAACATGCGCGCGGCGAACATATAGTGGCGATGTGGCTTGCACGCACGCTGAAAGACCATTGGCCACACGCTACTAAATGGCCGCAAAGAGAATGGCACTGCAGTGGTCATGTCGAACGTATTCACCGTTACGCAACCGTCGCTACCTACGGGTCAACAGACCGGGCACCGACTTCGTAGACTACGAGAAACGCAGCTTTTTCGATTAAGTCTGGTCCAGGTCTGACTGACAGATCGTCGAGTCAATCGCTCGCGAGCGCAATCGATGATTAAACATCTTATCGTCGAAAATTTATTGTTATGAGTCAGCAGAATTTTATAATCAAAGGCAAAGTCTGCGAAAATTGTTTGCTAGATACGAAAAAAAAAAAGTTCGAGGAATATTGTCGAATTCTTACCTTCTTCGCGACCCTCGGCATCCTTGCCTTGAATCAAAGTTGTCCTGCTGTAATTTAGTTTCTCCAAGAGGTTCACCATCGTTGCCAGTCTGCTCCATGCGTCTCCGGGCGGGCTGTGTGACAAACGAGAAGTTCGGAATACATAAAGTTTCATCGCGCTAAAATTCGTCATAACATTGATTTAAGAGTGTGACGAGAGGCCGAAAGAATCGCCTGCGGCTCTTCTGCGTCACGTGGCCGAAGATCCTTCGGTGATTTGGCAAAATTCTCAGAAGAACTAAATCATCCTTCTAATAACATAATTTGAAGGTGAACAAGACGGGAATTCAATGAGATCGAATTCAGAAGTTCGCTCGGCACGATCTCAAAGGATTGAATCAGTGATTTGTAATTTTTGGAATGGCCAGAATTCTCAATTAATAATTAAAAAAAAAAAAAAAGTATATATCTTTTATACCGAACCTCTGACGTTATCCAAGCGCCACCGTGGCGCCGCCGAGGCCGACGAACTTCTTACACGTACCT
>QVNV01009574.1:0-14186 GCA_014825455.1 Pseudomyrmex pallidus | reverse complement strand
CAGGTCCGCGTATGTGCATTGCCAATAGATTTGCCTTGCTGGAAGTTAAAGTGTTGTTGTTTCATTTATTAGCCTGTTGCGAACTAAAACCTTGCGCGAAAACCCAGATGCCTATGAAATTCAAAAAAGGTCCAATAATAGCTCCAGAAAACGGATTCTGGCTGAATATTCAACGCAGAACCGATATACATCCTGTTCTTAAATCTACAATGAGTAATGATGTTAATTATTTAGAAGACAGTATAAACAAGAAAATAAAATATTATTACTGGTAAAATGTAATATTATATTTATTAGATATAGTAAATTCATGTACCTATATACTTTATTGTATATGCGCGTGCGTGTGTGGGTACGTTACGTATATAAATATAAAAAAATACTTAAAATCTCAATAAATTATGTTGGATATTGATCAAATATAATATCAAGTGTAGATCCTCTCTCTCTCTCTCTCTCTCCCTGCTTCTCTTGCATTATCTCCGCTCAAAAATAACACTGACTCATCAGAAGTACACTTGTTATATAACGTGGTAGGAGTCTGCAGTCCAGTTGCTTCCATTCTCTCGTAGTGGCAACATCGCATATTGGTGCGCTATATCGAGTGTTTGCTCGTACAATTAACTTCTGGCAAGATTTTTCTAAAGACAATTGTCGCCATGGACTTCTGGTTGATATTGTTATCGATATTGTCGATCGGTGCATTTAGCATCCATTATCTTTTTAAGAATTTCAATTATTTTAAAAGACATGGTGTTATTCATATACCGTCTATACCGGGATTCGGCAGTATGTCAATTCTTGTATTTCGTCAAATATCAATTGTCGATTTCGTTAAGAAAACATACAACTTCAATCGGGATGCAAAATATATTGGAATGTACGTAGCGACGAATCCAGTAATTTTACTTCGTGATCCGGAACTTATAAAAGCTGTTTTGATCAAGAATTTTGAAGCATTTCCCAATCGCGAAGGTTTCGTCTATGTAAACGATCCTTTATTTTCAAAAAATCTGTTTTCTCTTCAAGGGGAAAAATGGCGAAATATGAGAAATTTGCTGAGTCCTTCTTTTACGTCTAGTAAAATGAAGAACATGTTCACACTGATGTTAGAATGCGCAGTGGATTTCGTTGAATATCTGTCAGCATTGCCAGTGAGTAACAGCAATATAAATGTAGAAGACGCTTTTACTAAATACACGACCGACGTTACCGCCACATGTGCTTTCGGGATCAAGATCAATTCTATGAAAGATCCGGAGAACAAGTTTTATGTTTATGGCAAAGAGATGACCGATTTTTCGGGACTTCGTCTTCTCAAGCTTATGTTCTCGAGAATATTTCCAAAGATCGATAATATTCTACGTCTCAGGATTATAAATAAGAACGCGTCAGACTTTTTCACAGATATTATACAAACCACAATCGCTACTCGTGATGCCGAACACATTACACGTCCGGATATGCTACAGTTGATGATGGATATAAGAGGCGAAGAAGGTCGACGAGCATTCGACACAGAAGAGTTCATTGCACAGGCGTTTGTATTCTTTTTTAATGGTTTTGTAACTAGCTCGGTCACAATGTGTTTCGCGGCCTACTTGCTCGCGGCTCACCCGGATGTTCAAAGTAAATTACGGCAAGAAATCGACAAGGTGCTCGAAGAGTCTGGCGGAGAAGTAACTTACGAAACACTCAACCATCTCGAATATTTAGAAGCGGTAATAAACGAGACTCTCAGAATGTACAATTCAGTCGGCTTTTTGGAAAGAATGTGCGAGAGAGATTACGAATTACCGCCCGCGTTGCCGGGGGAGAAACCTTTCGTCATGAAGAAAGGTATGATGATTTGGATTCCGATCTTCGCGATGCATTATGACGAAAAGTACTACGAAAATCCAGAAGAATTTCGTCCGGAAAGATTCTTGAACAAAGCGTATCACAACTCTCCATACTATTTGCCATTTGGAGCAGGTCCGCGCATATGCATCGCCAACAGATTTGCCTTGCTGGAGATTAAAGTAGTGTTGTTTCACTTATTAGCGCGTTGCGAATTGAAGTTTTGCGAGAAGACCACATGGCCAATGAAATTCAAGAAAGGTTTAGTATTAGCCCTGGAAAACGGATTTTGGTTAAATATTCAATCCAGAAGCGATGTGCATCCTGAATCTACAATAAGTAACGACGTTAAGACTTAAGGAGATAGTATAATCAGGCAACTAAAATATTATTGTGTCAAGAAAGAGACAGAGGGAGGGAGTTGATAAAATGTACTAATATAATTTAAAAGGTGAAAAGAAAAAAATCTTAGTCATTGAAATATAATACTTGTTATCTGTTATTTTTTAATCTCGTGTTGCAAAAATGATAAAGGTCGGACAAAGGAAATTTTAGTCTTCTAAATATTTGTTTCTTTTAATATCTTTTAAACTAAATACAAGTAATCATATCTCTGATCCATGAAATAAATTTACTTGCATTTATTTTATACGAATTGCGATCTGTGTATGATACTTGTATGATTTATACATTTAAGAAAATAAATATCTACTGTATTAAGTATATAATAAGTTTATTTATCCGTAAATATCATATAATTTGTGTAAGCATTTAATTTATTTAAAAAACATTCTAAATGTTAGTAAGCTTAATATTACGATCACACATATTAACTTAAAAGAAAACTTTGATTTATTTACATGTGTGTTGTTCGATGAAGATTTACCGCTCTTATTATAAAAATTAACAACAGTCTTATAAATAAAGGAGAGATTAATGTAAAATAATAATTTAATAATGTAAAACTAAACAAGAATATTTTTACGTTTCTTCTTCATTGTTTTATAATGAAAGAATACATCGTTTTTCTTTAAGATTGTGTTACGATTACTAGTTTATCAATTCTCAGCCCTTCTCTTATAAGCAATGCTTTTAAACCAGCGAATTTAAGTTAATTAGATTAGAAGAAATAATTCAGTCAAACTTTTACTTCTGAGAACGTATATAATACTTTTAATTCGGCAGATTCTTACATCATGCCAGCACTTGATCGACGCATATCAGAATGACGCATCAGAAAAGCACTGGAATATTTTATATAACGCGGTAGGATGCTGTAGGTTAGCAGTAGCTTGCAGTCGCTCGTGGTGACAACATCGTACATTTGTGTTACATCTACTGTTTTAATCTTCGCTCGTACAATTTAACTTTGGCAAGATTTTTGAAGAAAATTTTGCCATGGATTTCTGGTCGATTTTGTTATCGATAGTAATCGGTATCTTCGGCATCAATTATCTGTTTCAACGCTTCAACTTCTTCAAAAGACATGGAGTTATCTACATACCATCTAAGCCGATACTTGGTGTTATGTCATCTGCTATATTTCGTCAAATATCATTCTTCGATTTCATAAAGAAAACGTACAACTACAATCCGGATGCAAAATACATTGGAATGTACGCAACGACGGATCCTGTGTTTTTGCTTCGTGATCCGGAAATTATAAAAGCTGTTCTGATCAAGAATTTCGAAGCATTTCCTAATCGTCGTGGTTTTGACGAGTTCGACGACGTTCTATTTTCAAAAAATCTGTTCTCTCTTCGAGGGGAAAAATGGCGGAATGTGAGAAATCTGTTGAGTCCTTCTTTTACGTCCAGTAAAATGAAGAACATGTTCACACTGATGTCAGAGTGTGCAGTGGACTTTGTTAAATATATGTCAATATTACCAGAAAGTGATAGCGAACTAAATATAAAAGACTCTTTTACTAAATACACGAACGACGTCATCGCTACATGTGCTTTTGGGATCAAAATCGATTCTATGAAGGATCCGAAAAACAAATTTTATGTTTACGGCAAAGACATGACAAACTTCTCGGGAACTCGTGCTCTCAAGTTTTTCTTTGTCAGAGCATTTCCGAAGCTCGGGAAAATTTTCAGCATCAAGCTTATAAATAAAAAAGAGTCAGACTTTTTCACAAACATTATACAAACCACAATCGCTACCCGTGATGCCGAACACATTACACGTCCGGATATGCTACAGTTGATGATGGACGTAAGAGACAAAGAAGGTCGACGAGCATTAAATATAGAAGAAATAGTCGCGCAAGCGTTTATATTCTTCTTCGGTGGTTTTGACACTACTTCGACGACAATATGCTTCGCAGCTCACTCGCTCGCGGTTAATCCGGATGTTCAAATTAAGTTACGACAAGAGATCGACAAGGTGCTTGAGGAGTCGGATGGAGAAGTAACCTACGAAACAATTAACCATCTCGAATATTTAGAAGCGGTAATAAACGAGACTCTCAGAATGTACGTACCATTCGGCTTTTTGGAAAGAACGTGCGAGACAGATTACGAATTACCGCCCGCGCTTCCAGGCGAGAAACCTTTCGTCATGAAGAAGGGCATGACTGTTTTTATTCCAGTTTTGGCGATCCATTATGACGAAAAATACTACGATAATCCAGAAGAATTTCGTCCGGAAAGATTTTTCAACAAAACGTATCACAACTCTCCGTATTATTTTCCGTTTGGAGCAGGTCCGCGTATGTGCATTGCCAATAGATTTGCCTTGCTGGAAGTTAAAGTGTTGTTGTTTCATTTATTGGCGCGTTGCGAACTGAAACCTTGCGCGAAAACTACGATACCAATGAAATTCCAGAAAGGTGCGACAGTAGCTCCAGAAAGTGGATTCTGGTTGACTATTCAACGTAGGAGTGATATACATTCTGATCTTGAATCCGCAATGAGTAAAGACGTTAATTCTTAAGTAGACAGTTTAAGTAGAAAAATAATATTATATATGTATCAAGAGAAAAAGAGAAAGAATAGATAAAATGTTTTTATATAATATGAAGGTGGGAGAAAAAACGAGTAATCCACTGAGATATCGTATTTGTTATCTGTTATTTTTCATTCGCGTATCGCGAATAGATAATGGTCAGAAAGAGTAACATTTAATCTTTAAATATCTTTTTTAACTTACAGTTTTATTTGTTTCTAATATTTTGTTCTATATAACAAAAAAGATTAATGTAAAACATAGTAATAAAAAACAAAACTAATTGATAAAATAGGTATTATAAATATGGTTTTACTTGTATCTCTTTTAATATTTTTAAAATATGTACATCGTTTCAATCTTACAATTTCTAGTTTTTTTCAGTTCTTTTTTTACATGCGATCCTTCTTAACAGTGTATGGATAAATGAAGAAGTACCGTCTCGCTTACCGATTATTTTCGCGTATGGTATAATACTATCATGCGTATGATGTATAGTCTCATGCCAGCACTTGAATCAGAAAAACACTTGAATGGTTATATACCGTAGTGGGGATCTGACGTCCACCAGTCGCTTGCAGTCAGTTGTGGTGACAGCATCATACATTATATTACCGCGCTACACATAGTATTTCGATTTTTGCACGTGCACTTAGATTCTGGCAAGATTTTTAAATAACATTTTACAATGGATTTTTGGTCAATAGTGTTATCATTAGGAATCGGTGTTTTTGGCATTCATTACCTTTTTAAGAATTTCAATTTCTTTGCAAAACATGGTGTTATTCACATACCGATTATGACGGCAATCTGCGATATGTTATTTGTAATATTTCGTCAAGTAACATTTCCCGATAACTTGAAGAAGATTTACAACTTCAATCCAGATGCAAAATATATTGGAATGTATGCCTTAACAATGCCAGTATTTGTGCTTCGTGATCCGGAACTTATAAAAGCTGTCCTGGTCAAGAATTTTGAAATATTTCCTAATCGTCGCGGTTTCGGTGATTTGATCGATCCTTTATTTACAAAGAGTCTGTTCTCTCTTCAAGGAGAAACATGGCGAAACGTGAGAAACCTGCTGAGTCCTTCTTTTACATCCAGTAAAATGAAGAACATGTTCACACTGATGTCAGAATGTGCAGTGGACTTCGTAAAATATCTGTCAGAATTACCAGTGAGTAACAGCGAAATGAATGTAAAAGACGCTTTTACTAAATACACGAACGACGTCATCGCTACTTGTGCTTTTGGAATCAAGGTCGATTCTATGAAAAATCCGGAGAACAAGTTTTATGTTTATGGCAAAGAGGCGACCAACTTCTCGGGACTTCGTGCTTTCAAGTTGTTCCTTTTCGGAACATTTCCAAAACTCGGGAAATTTCTTAATATCAAGATTCTAAGTAAGGACGTGTCAGATTTTTTCAGAGACAGTATACAAACCACAATCGCTACTCGTGATGCCGAACACATTACACGTCCGGATATGCTACAGTTGATGATGGATGTAAGAGGCAAAGAAGGTCGACGAGCATTAGATATAGAAGAAATAGTCGCACAAGCGTTTATATTCTTCTTCGGTGGTTTTGATACTACTTCGACGACAATGTGCTTCGCAGCTCACTCGCTCGCGGTTAATCCGGATGTTCAAATTAAGTTACGACAAGAGATCGACAAGGTGCTCGAGGAGTCGAATGGAGAAATAACTTACGAAGCGATCAACCATCTCGAATATTTAGAAGCGGTAATAAACGAGACTCTCAGAATGTACGTACCAATCGGTCTTTTGGATAGAATATGCGAGACGGATTACGAATTACCGCCTGCATTGCCGGGCGAGAAACCTTTCGTTATGAAGAAGGGTATGATGTTTTGGATTCCAACTTTCGCGATTCATTATGACGAAAAGTACTACGATAATCCAGAAGAATTTTGTCCGGAAAGATTTTTCAACAAAACGTACCACAACTCTGCAGTCTATTTGCCATTTGGAGCTGGTCCGCGTATGTGCATCGCCAACAGGTTCGCTTTGCTGGAAGTTAAAGTATTATTGTTTCATTTATTGGCGCGTTGCGAACTGAAACCTTGCGCGAAAACTATGATACCAATGAGATTCAAGAAAGATGGATTGCTGGCTCCGGAAAACGGATTCTGGTTGAATATTCAACGTAGAAGTGATACACATTCTGATCTTTAATCTACAATAAGTACTGGCATTAATTCTTAAGAAGACAATGTAAACAGTAAAATGAAATACTGTTTGTCTATCAAGAAAGAAGGAGAGAGAGACAAAATAAATATGATGAATAGATATAATGAATTGATATAATTTAAAGAAGAAAAATAAGTTTAATCTATTGAGATATCATATTTGTCTGTATTTCTCATTTACATATTGCAATAGATAATAGAAAGAAGAAATTATAATTATCAATATATCTCTTTTATTATTTCTCACAATAATTACAAGTGATATCTCTGATTCGTGAAATGAACTTGCATTTAATCTATACGCATTGATTGCGTAACATTGCGACCTTGTTCGGATGTTAAGATCTAAACTATTCGATTGCAAAATAATGCCAATGCATTAAAGATATCTTCGTAATATATAAAGAAGATTCAATTCATAAACTGATTTTCACAAAAATCTGTCTGAACTGTAAAGTTAACAATATTTTGTATATAAAAGATCAACGTAATAAAAAGAAAACGAAAGTAATTTGACAAATAGATATTACAAAAATAGTTTTACTCGTATTTGTTTCAATTTTTAATAACAAAAAAATATATTGTTTTAAGATAGCCTTACAATCTCTAGTTTCTCATTTCTCAGCCCTTCTATTTTACATGCGGCCTTTCTCGAACAACGTTCGAAGGTGACGAATCGTTGAAATATATTTGATATAAATAAATATACATAAATATATACGAAAATTAGAAAAATTTTTATTGTATATTTTTGCAGATGTGAGTATCAATTTAGATCCTTGCATCATGCCAGCACTTGAATAAGAATAACTTGCATGAGAAGAATATGTGAATGTTCATATAACGTGGTGGGGACCTGCAGTCCAGCAGTCGCTTGCAGTCGCTCGTGGTATCAACATCGTATACTAGCGCGCTGTATCTAGTGTTTCAATCTTTGATCGTACATTGAAACTCAGGCAAGATTTTTAAAGAATATTTTGCCATGGATTTCTGGTCAATATTTTTATCGACAGTGATCGGAGTTTTTGGAATCTATTATCTCTTTAAGCATTATAATTTCTTCAAAAGACATGGTGTTATTCACATACCGTCTGTACCGATATTCGGCAACATGACATCTCTTGTATTTCGTCAAATATCATTCGTCGATTTCACGAAGAAGATGTACAACTTCAACCCGGATGCAAAATATATTGGAATGTACGCCACGACGAATCCAGTGTTTTTGCTTCGTGATCCGGAACTTATAAGAGCTGTTCTGATCAAAAACTTCGATGTATTTCCCAATCGTCACGGTTTCGGCGATGTGAACGATCCTTTATTTTCAAATAATCTGTTCTCTCTTCAAGGGGAAACGTGGCGGAGAGTGAGAAATCTGCTGAGTCCTTCTTTTACGTCCAGTAAAATGAAGAACATGTTCACACTAATGTCAGAATGTGCGGTGGACTTCGTTAAATATATGTCGATATTACCAAAAACTGATAGCGATATAGATACAAAAGACGCTTTTACTAAATACACAAATGACGTTATTGCCTCCTGTGCTTTTGGGATCAAAATCGATTCTATGAAAGATCCGGACAATAAGTTTTATGTTTACGGCAAAGACGTGTCGGACTTTTCGGGACTTCGTTCTCTCAAGTTTCTTTTTCTCAGGACATTTCCAAAGCTCGGTAATCTTCTGCATATGACGATTATAAATAAGGACGCGTCAGACTTTTTCACAAAAAGTATACAGACCACAATCTCTACTCGTGATGCTGAACATATTACACGTCCAGATATGCTACAGTTGATGATGGATTTAAGAAATAAAGAAGGTCAACGAGCATTAAACGCAGAAGAAATAGTCGGAGAGGCGTTTCTATTCTTCTTTGCTGGCTTCGAGACCACTGCAACTACAATGTGCTTTGCAGCCTACTTGCTCGCGACTAATCCGGATGTTCAATTAAGGTTACGGCAAGAGATCGACAAGGTGCTCGAGAAGTCGAATGGAGAAGTAACTTACGAAGCGATCAACCATCTGGAATATTTAGAAGCGGTAATAAACGAGACTCTAAGAATGTACTGTCCAGTCACCATTGTAGAAAGAATGTGCGAGGGAGACTACGAATTACCACCTGCGTTGCCGGGCGAGAAGCCTTTCGTCATGAAGAAGGGTATGGTGTTTTGGATTCCGATCTTCGCAATTCATTATGATGAAAAGTACCACGATAATCCAGAAGAATTTCGCCCCGAAAGATTTTTGAACAAAATGTACCATAACTCTCCGTACTATTTGCCGTTTGGAGCAGGTCCGCGTATGTGCATCGCTAACAGATTTGCTTTGCTGGAGATTAAAGTGTTGTTGTTTCATTTATTAGCAAATTTTGAATTGAAACCTTGCGCTAAGACCACATTGCCAATGAGATTCAGTAAGAAAGGCGTTGTGGTAATAGCTCCAGAAAATGGATTTTGGTTGAATATTCAACGTCGAAGAGATCTTGTTTCTTAGAGACTACAGAGAGTAATGACGTTAATTCGTAAGAAGATAGTGTAACCAAAAAAATAAATTATAATATGTAAAATATAAAATATACTATTGAGAGAGAGAGAGAGAGAGAGTATACACTAAAATACTTTCATAAAAGTGAATTTGTTCAGAGAAATGTTTAGTATCTGTTATTTCTTTATCGTGTAAGATAATAGATAATTAATATCGATGATTAATATATTGTAAATAATAAAAAATAGGAAATCTCAGTCTCTAAATATATATAATATATAAAAATATCTTTTTTATTATTTATAATAATAAATACAAGTGATATTTCTGATTTATGAAACAAACTATTTGCATTTTAGTTTATATAGACTGTTAGTAGCATTGCTATTTTGTTATATGATTTTAAGATCTGGATCTTTTGATTGCGACTCAAGTAATATCAAGATTGCTTTAGAGATACATTTGGGAATGTGTATGTGAAAAAGAGGTCTAGATAAAAAATTAGAAATACCCAGAAAATTGATTAAAGTTAACAATATTTTGTTATATATAAAAAATAATTTAAAACACAATAAGAAAAAAACAAATATAATTTGAAAAATAGATATAAAACGATTGTTTTATTTTTGTCAATGTCTTTATAATAACAAAAAATATTTCATTTAAACCTTACACTTCCTAGTTTATCACTTTTAAACTCTTTCTTTACATATATGGTTTTTCTTAAACAGCTTTCTTAAGTAAATTAGAAGTACTTTCACCGATTATTTCATTATCGCAGACGTATCTCAATGTGTAAATTCTTGCATCATGCCACTTGAATTGCATCAGACGAGCACTTGAATCTTTATATAACGTAGTGGAGAGCTACAGTTCAACAGTCGTTTCCAGTCGCTCGTAGTGACAACATCGTTTATTACTAGTTACAATCTTTGCTCGTACAAATAAAATCCGCCAAGAATTTTAAAGAATATTTCGCCATGGATTTATGGTCGATATTATTATCGATAGTAATCGGTGTCTTCAGCATCCATTATCTCTTTAAAAATTTCAATTTTTTTAAAAGACATGGTGTTATTCACATACCGGCTATACCGATACTCGGCAGTGGACCATCTTTGATCTTTCGTCAAATATCATTCGTCGATTTCACGAAAAAAATGTACAACTTCAACCCGGATGCAAAATATATTGGAATGTACGCAACGACGAATCCGATGTTTGTGCTTCGTGATCCGGAGCTTATAAAAGCTGTACTGGTCAAGAATTTCGAAGTATTTCCCAATCGTCGCGGTTTTGCCGGAAACGATCCTTTATTTTCAAAGAATCTGTTCTCACTTAAAGGAGAACAATGGCGGAATGTGAGAAATCTGTTGAGTCCTTCCTTCACGTCCAGTAAAATGAAGAACATGTTCACACTAATGTCAGAATGTGCAGTAGACTTTGTTAAATGTCTGTCAGAACTACCAGTGAGTGATAGCGATATAAATTTAAAAGACGCTTTCACTAAATACACGAACGACGTCATCGCTACATGTGCTTTCGGGATTAAGGTCGATTCTATGAAGAATCCGGAAAACAAGTTTTATGTTTACGGCAAAGAGCTGACGAACTTCTCAGGACTTCGTGGTTTGAAGTTTCTTTTTCTCAGGACATTTCCAAAGCTTGCGAAAATTCTTAATATCAAGCTTGTAAGTAAGGACGCGTCAAAATTTTTTAAAGAAAGTATAGAGACCACAATCGCTACCCGTGATGCCGAACACATTACACGTCCGGATATGCTACAGTTGATGATGGATGTAAGAGGCAAAGAGGGTCGACGATCATTGGACATAGATGAAATAGTCGCACAGGCGTTTGTATTCTTCTTTGGTGGCTTCGACACCACTTCGACCACAATGTGTTTCGCAGCCCACTCGCTCGCGGCTCATCCTGATGTTCAAATTAAATTACGGCAAGAAATCGACAAGGTGCTCGAAGAGTCGAACGGAGAAGTAACTTACGAAGCGATCAACCATCTTGAATATTTAGAAGCGGTAATATACGAGACTCTTAGAATGTATTGTCCAGTCCCCTTTTTGGAAAGAATATGCGAGGCGGATTACGAATTACCACCCGCGTTGCCGGGCGAGAAGCCTTTCGTCATGAAGAAGGGTATGGTTGTCTGGATCCCGATCTTCGCAATGCATTATGATGAAAAGTACTTCGATAATCCAGAGGAGTTTCGTCCCGAAAGATTTTTGAACAAAGCGTACCACAACTCTCCGTACTATTTTCCGTTTGGAGTAGGTCCGCGCATGTGCATCGCTAACAGATTTGGTTTGCTGGAAGTTAAAGTTTTGTTGTTTCACTTATTAGCACGTTGCGAATTGAAACCTTGCGCGAAAACCACATTGCCAATGAGATTCAGTAAGAAAAGTGTTTTAGTATTAGCTCCGGAAAACGGATTCTGGGCGAATATTCAATGTAGAAGCGATATCTATTCTGGTGTTAAATCGACAATGATTAACGATGTTAAGTCTTAAGTAGATAGTATGCAGAAAAGTAAAATATTACTCGAGAGAAATAGAGAGAGAGAGAAAGAGAGTTAAAATAGATAAAATATACTAATATAATCTAAAAGAGGAAAAAGGAAAAATTTTAATCCATTAAAATATCATATTTGTTATCTGTTATTTTTCTATCGCATATCGTAATAGATATCTAATGGTCGGAAAGAGGAATTTTTTGAGCATGTGTCTCTTGTATTTGTCAAAATAAATGTGACATCTTCCATCAATAAAATAAATTAATTGCATTCAATTTTTATAGACTGCTTGTATCATTGCGACTTTGGTGTAATTTTATGATCTAAGTCTCTCGATTGGAACTCAGGTAATTTAAATGGTTTATGTAATATTACATATGTGAAAAAAATACCAGTTCAACAACTGTTAAAAAATTACTCAATAAAACTGGATTACAAATGTTAACAATATTTTATTATATATAAGAAAGAGAACAATGTAAAATAATGAACAAATAATAATTTGAGAATTAAACATCACAAGAGAGTTATACCATTTGTATTTTTTCCAAGTGTTTTATAATGAAAGAATACATCGTTTCGAGTTAGCCTTATGATCTCCAGTTCATCAATTCTTAGCCTTTCTCTTACGTACGGTCCTTCTCGAACAGCGTTAAGTGAATTGGATTAGAAGGAGTACTTTCGTCGAATATTTACTCCGACGTATGTGTTAGAATATTAGAGAATAGTAATTTTTGCAAAAAATTATTACATTAAGTATTAAATTTTGTAATATCTTAAAATATATTTTGTATGTTAATTTTATATATTTTTTTACTTTATTTATATATTTTATTTTAGTCATTTACAATAAAATATTTTCTAATTATATATATTTTATAATATCTTTCATAATATCTTTCTATGAGATGTACGTATTTGGCTTAATTAGATTTTAACTATATATTGAATTAAATTTTATACACATACAAAAAATATCATGTTTTGCTCATATTAATCAAATTCTTTCGTAAAGATTGCTTTAAGTTGCGTGTTTGGTTCAATTTCGCACATTCTTACGTAATGATATTATTGACAAGATACACGGAAATACAGAGATACTAGTACTAGTACTGGTAGTAGTGAGATTTTATCTTCAGCAAAAATAGTGCTTCTTACTCAACAGAAAACTACAGGGAACTACAGAGAAAGAGAGAGAGAGAGAGAGAGAGAGAGAGAGAGAGAGAGAGAGAGAGAATCACATTCACATGTGATTTCTTCGAAAGAGCAGTGACCGTCATGAGGAGAGCTCGTGCCTCGTGCTTCCGACCGCTCATTAAAGTAGCATTCACAAGGTCGTATCACATCTCCGAGACCGCCCAATCACGTAGCCGAATATATTATGTGACTGTTATCCCACTGTGGAACTGAGCGAGAACGTGCAACTAATGCAGATTTCCTTTTGGCCAATGCAAGAGATCTATTACAGGCTCGACACGCAGAATATCAAAGGCGTTTATTATATTATCAGATCGAAAGAATTATTCTTACAGTATACTCACACGAAAATTTGTCAATAACACATTGATTTTATTGTATGTATATACAATTAAAAAAAAAATAGAATATTTTATATATGTACATATATAATTAAATTGTATGTGTTTGTTACTAAGTTTTAATAAGATTATGCGTGCATATATCTTATTTGATATATTATACCATTAAATTAATATAATTTGATATAATGGACCATTAAGCATGAAATTTGTTACATATACACATACAAAACGTATAATAGTTGTACAATCGTTTGTGAGCAAATAGGGAGGGTTATACTGAGTCAAACCGTTTATTTGGCGCTTTGCGAAATTTGCAATAACTACCAAAATCTTAATTACATGTACTTACATATATCGAATTGTGATAACGAGAGGACAGTAACGAAAAAATTTTAATCACATTTTAGTTAAATAAAAAGCTTTATGTAAATAAAATACTCATCTCTCTGAGGTGTATATATTTCCTGAATTTTTATAAGAACATGTTCAAGATGATGTCAGAGTGCGGCATTGACTTTTGCGATTTTATGCGGCATCACCGAAAACAGAATGACGAACATGAAAGATATTTTCACAAGATATACCAATGATGTAATAGCTATGTGCGCATACGGTATCAAAACTGATT
>QVNV01009573.1:0-19589 GCA_014825455.1 Pseudomyrmex pallidus | reverse complement strand
ATATATATATATATATATATATATATATATATATATATATATATATATAAATATGGCTTTTGTTTTATATCTAAATAAATCATTTTGATATTTAGTCGAAAACTAAACATAACCCTAAAGCAATAATAATATGTAAGTATAATCACTAGGAACAAAACGTTTCGTTAAAAATAAAACATACCATGGCAAATTCAAGGACTTAGTATCTTTTTCCTTAGTTTTCGATTGTAGTTTTTCATTGTAATTGCTAGTGGACGGCGACGGAAAACTTTCCATAGCTTCTACACTATCATCTCCCGCCATTTTTGAACATACAATTGTTCGCAATGATGGCCGCGGCCGTGGAATGTGGTTGATTATAGTGCAGAAAGTGTATACTCGTTTTAAACGATAATAACGCCACCAAGAGATTTAACAGGAAACTAAAGGTTTGTTCTTTTTCCATACACTGGCAGTGTACGGTAAAAGAACAAACCTTAAAACTCCAATCTTGTGTTTTTTATCTGATCCCTGACACTTCTTTAAATATGGCGACTAAAAAGTTCAGCGGATTGTACGTTTCTCTCGGCAAATTACATAAAGAAAGTAAATCTTGTGTAAAAGCCGCACTAACGCAACGCACATACGCAACAGCAGACGAAGGAGATACCAAAATTATTCATACTGGTCAAGTAAGATCGCTTATATTGTTTGTTTTATTGTAAAACATTCATGTATGCGTGTGTATATTTTTATTTTATCTATCAAATTTATTTATCAGGTGTTTGAAAAAGATGACTATCGATTAATACGGTTTTTGGAGAGACCAAAGGAAGTTAATCCAAACTGGGCTATCAAATTGATAGACGAAGTTCCACCAGCTCCAAGAAAGGAACGAATTGTATCTTGTGATGGCGGTGGAGGTCCACTTGGACATCCTAAAGTTTATATAAATTTGGTAAAATCTGCATATATAATTTTATAGAAAAATGTGAAACTGTTACTTTAGTTTTGTGTATTTTAATTTATAAACATCTCTATATTCCTAGTTTCATAACAATGTGTTTTGAAATTGGTTTTTTATTCCTTTCTCTTTTTGTAGGACAAACCTGGCAATCATATTTGTGGATATTGTGGTCTGCGTTTTTATAAAGAACATCATCACTAAATGTGTGAGCATTGTGTATGGGTAGTTTACATTAATTGTTAATTTATAAATAAATTGTAGCATGTGATGTTAATAAATGTTAAGTAAAAAAAAGAGTGCTATGGCATATATTATGAGTGAAACTGTACTATAATGTAAAAAATTTAAATGTATAATAAAAGAATTTAAAGATTAGATTATATTCTGTTACTTTTTAAATATCTTGGAAGGTTGTGCATGTGAATATCCGTGAAAAGAGCATAAGAACATTAGATAATAAGAATATATATTTCCTGGAAGTTTTATTTACTGCTTTAATTTAAGTTTATATTTCAAAAATGTTTTTGCATTATTTTGTTTTATATCTCATAAGGCCGTCTTTTGACTATTCATACTTAAGGGTATTGCTTGCAGTTCTGTTCTCATACAAAGGAATTCCCCACATACGCACATAATACTTAACGATACGAAATTCAGACACCACCAGCTGAAAGATGTGGGATAAGTTCCGTTATACACCCAGCAGCAAATTAAATGGATCCAGTGAGCTGTACACGCAAAGTCCATGCACAGTTTTGTTCTCTGCACTAGCCACCATAATGCAAACGCACCTACAAGTGCATTGAGAACAAACATAACAATAACTAATTGTCCGCCAAAATCTCGAACATGTATCTCCTTATATTGGAAAGCATAATCCAACGATTTTGTGGATCCCAGCACTGACGCCACAATGCAGATCCAGAATCCAAGGCAGAAGTACATCACAGACTGCACGGCGATTATCTGGGAAATTATCAGAATCGGATCCCATGTTGTCTTACGAAATTGTCCAGAAAGATTATTCATTCTGTGTATCATCTCTCAGAAACGTTGTTCATTCAAAGAATAGACGTTCTTTCAAGCGAACACACTCGAGTCTTCATCTTTTTCTGCAAAACAAATTGTGTCAGTAAACTGCAATGTAAAGCAAAACAATGTTCAAAGCTAGAATATATTACAGCAGGACTCACATTGAACTGAAAGATCAGAAGAGTTTATTAAATGCATAAATAATCCATTCTATAAATTATTTTCCAGCTATACTTCTAGATACACGCGTAAATGTATGAAAAGAGCCACACAACACAGCATTTGGTATACAAGAGAAGAAAATTGTGAGAGCCAATGGTTGCATGACTCACATGTGTTTAGACAATGGCATCATCAGTGTTGTTTACTCCGATATTTATGTGTACAGAAATACGCTTTTTGTCTATGAATATATATAGATACAGAATCGCAAACAAATGTTATTTAGTTTAAGATACTCGCGCGCAAACACAATCTATCATCTGACTGAGAATATTGTCGAATCAGCCATGCAATGCGCGACGTTTGACAATAAGCACGAGCGATCGTGGCGCTGCATCTATCAGCTGTGTGTGGTAAACTTTGCAAGATCATATTTGTTTACATACATGTAAGCAGTGTCACCTGTCACTTCTTTAAAGGCTCATGAATAAAATAGTTTTCAAGAGTTTGTCTCAAAAAACTGTTTTAAATTGTGTGACTTTTTCACATTACAGATTTTTTTAAATAAAAAAATGTATCCGTGCGAATAACTTCCCTGCCATATGTCAGAAGTGTCTGCTGGCTCTCACGCTTTTCGCGCATGAGCAAGTCGCATTTTTGCAATGACGTGACGGCGAGTGTGATGCAATTTCATACATTTCGTACAAACGTCAAGTACAGATGAAAATTGTTTGCACAATTATTGAATAGCAGTGCGTTTTTTGAAAGGATTTTTTCAAGATGTCATTCTTCGATTACTTTCGAAATTTTCTCGGTGCAAAACGTCGCAACGAGCCTGGCACAAGCGGGTAAGACTTAATTAAGATTTTTACTTCAAGTGTTTTGTTGTTAATGTACATGTCATAGAATCTTCTAGAGTTTTTTTTCGAGAATGAATTCTCGATGAAGAGAATAACCGAAAACATTACGTTTTCTTCTCATATTTCAGGCTTGATGAACACTATGCACAAAGAGATAATTTTCGAAATCCAATTTGGCAGAGTGACGACGATGACGACGAAATCGACATAGATGAGTTCATGTAAAAAAAAACAAATACTATATATAAAATGAAGTATGTTGAAATATGAATTTATTGTCAAAGTTTGTTTTCTTCTAGGTTTGGAAACAACATGCACTTCAACATCTTTAGTGATCCACTTGAAATGGCAAAGTATTTTGAATCTCAAATGGATAGTATGTTGAAGAATTTTGGTTTTGGACATAATAGTTTCTTCAGTACGTCTATTTTTTATATAACAATTATTATTATATAAACACAGAGTACTGAGATGTTTTTAATCATACATAAATATGATAATTTACATGTAATTTGCTGTTATAAAGGAATGCTTCCCGGTATAAAGGAAGATATTCAAGCACTACCATTTCCTGAACCTGAAATGAATTTAGACTTACGTGAAAAGATGCTGAAACCTAAACCCGAAATATTTGGCGATCGGAATCTTGAACAAAAAATAGATACTGATGTAGATGGAAAGTAAGTATATGTACAAAATGTGTTTTATAATATACACATGATTTTATGTATAATCAAGTAAAACTTGTGATATACGTTCTGCAGAATTACTACAGAAGAATTTTCAAAACTGTGGAATAAGGGAAACTTAGAAACTGTGAAACCTCCTGCCACACCACATAGTTTTTCATTTGGAAGATCTGTTAAAAAAGAAATTATTCGCAATCCTGACGGAACTATAGAGAAAAAACAAGTAGTCAGAGATAGTAAAGGTAATGAAGAAACAATAGTCTCAAGAGAAATAGGTGACAAAAGATATGTTGTTACTACAAAAAAAGATAAACATGGTGTTGAAACAAAATCTGAGGATTTGTTTAACATAGATGAAAGTAAGTATATAAATAAAACTGTACACTTTTGCATGTGACAATTACTGTATCCATCTATAAACTTAATAACTGATATATATAAATTAGATTTTAAAACAACACAAGTTTAAATATTGTAATTCTACCATTACTTACATACTTTTATAGATCTTGATTGTGATCAATAAAATTTTGCAAATTACAGGTGAACTTAAAGAGTTTACTCAAAACTGGACACCTAAAAAAAGTGACACGGATACCAACCAACCAGTTCTAAGTCGTTTTCCATGGGAAAAGTATTTCGGTTTTCCTAATCCGAAATTGTAGCAACAAAGTAAATAAAGTCAATAGTTTTTAAATAGTAATAAACAATTAATAGTTAATATATTAAGTAATATATTAACAATGTTATAAGAACATCTTGTACGTGAGTTATTTTATGTAATTATGATTCTCTTGGTTTTTTCTATAATAAATAATAAGACTAGCACATACTTTTCTATTTTATTGTAAGTTTAATAATATACATAAAATAAAAGACAAATCTTTCCTATACAAGACGTCCTACTTTAAATAATACAGTAAAATATTTGAGAAAAACATTAGAAGCAAGAAAGTAAAATAATACACATTGTTTTATATGTATAATTTTGAATTATATCAATTATATTTCTTTCAAAATAAATAAATGACCTATTAATAAATATTCACACATATTTTATGCATAAACAGAGTCCAATGTATTATATCTATTTTTCATAACTAATTTTGTACACACACTGCACATGTTATATACACAAATTATAAACAATTTTACGAGTGTGTGCAGTTTTCAGAATTCTTATAAAATAGTTGTCATTTATAAATATCAAAATACCCCAACAATACAATATTCCCTAGTTTTAAGACATCTTTATGATGTTACATGGTCAAAGCAATATATATGCAATGATTATGAAGAGATACTTGATCAATAATAAATGATAACATACCGTAAAACAATAAAAATACTTGGAAATTGTTTCCTAGAAATAGACAGTTCATACATACAATTTGTAAGACTTTGTTTATACATAGACAATTATTCATAATATACTTAAATATATGTATATGTATATATATAATTATTAATACACATTTTTTATATCATGTATAAAAGATAAATTACTTTAAAGATTTACCACTTCAATGTTTTAGGTTTTCTAAAATAAAACGAAAATTTGTCTATAAAAATTATGCATATTATAATTTATGCATTGTAATTTATTTATAATAATTATATATATAAATTTAATATATATGTATGTACATTACAAAGAGGAATAATGTTGAATTATTTGTAATTTAAACGTTAAAATTATTAAAATATAATTAGAAATAATATTAAAATATAAATTTCTATTGTTTTTTGCGTATACATATATATATATGTATATATATTGATATAATATATACATATAGATAAAGTACACCATTATGTATACACATTATATATATATAGTGTATACATGTGTATGTGTGTGTAGATAAAATACCAACACAATCAAAAACAATATTTTAGTAGCAATTCTGGAGCCTAATTAGAGTCGGACATTTTAATACAAAAATAAAATGGTTATAATTGAGTTTTCAGAAGATTTATATGTATTTATGTATTAAACTTTTAAAATTGCTTTTAGTTGAGATTTAAATGCCATAAGAAACAAATTGAAAAACATTGTATTAAATATTTACTTATAAAATCCCTAACATATTTCTTTACATATTTCTATTATATTAAGAATCTTATTGCAAAAATTTCATGTCTTGTGTGTGTAATAATAATATCTTTACAATTAAATCGAAAACTTTTTAATAAGACACGAGAAAAATATACTGAAATAAATTGACATATTAACATAGAGTTTTTATTTTTATATATAATTTATACCACTTTATACAAAGTTTTCGAGCGATGCATCTATAAACATCTTCAATTATTTGCAATTTTACCTGATTTGCGATAGCCGTCAACAGTTTTGAATGTAACGTAAACATCAGCTTATAGCGTTAATGTTTGCTTTTATTGTTCACTAAACGTATAGAAATGTAGAGTGTATCTATTACACAATTATTAGTACGTTTACAGTTATTCTTGGCCAAAACCCTCCGTTTCTTCAATTGCGTAATTCAATTTTTCTACTAATTGGTCATAACTCTTATAAGGAGGCAAATCTAACCTGTTGAAACAAGTATGTGATCTTGGCAGCCAGGTATCCTTTCCAAATTTCTCAATACAAAACCTTTGTGGGCCATTGCTCCCTATAACATGGCGCATAAAAATTTTTCAATAAAAATATATAAATATTTATTACATTTATCATATTTTTATAAAGATTATATAATATACGCATTATACTTCTTCAATAAAATATATCGTTATCATGAATTGATTATATTTTCTTCATTATTAACATTTCTATTTTAAACGAAATTTTTATTAAATTAAAATTCTTTGTTTTTAAATTTTGTGTGAAAAAATACTTTATACACTTTACCCATTAATTCGGCAAATCCACCAACAGGTACGCGACAAGTGCCGGTTACAAATTGTAACAGTCTGGCTCTTTTTTCACTATCTGTTCTCGATACGAACTAAAATACAAATAAAAAATGTGCATTCAAGCGTATAATTTCAGATCAAGAATGTGTTTTCGCGATGATATTCAACATATTGTAATATTAACAAACCTGCCAGAACCAAAGAATCTGTTTACTGTTACGAGTATAGTGTCTGTAAATAGTATTGCGTTGCCAATCCTCAACATCTATCTCCTGCATGCCACAAAGCATGAGTTCCAATTCACGTTCATCGAAATATTTAAGCCACTCGAGAGGCACGACTGAATTGAAGCCTTCCAAGAATGCTTTTGTTTGTTCCTCTATACCTCTTGTCATTCTCCATTCTGTCATTAACCTGTTGAATGTCGAAAATTACACTTTTGTTATGAATCAAATCTCAGAAGTAAAAAAAAAACTTTTTCCTTCTTTTCAGTAAGTTTTTTTGTTAATTACACAATTATCTGCAAGAAGATTGCATATACCTGATGTATTCTTCTTTATTGTCTTCGCTTACTCTAACTTTATCACCATTTTCCTTTAGCTCGTGATGTATTACCTGACCGAGAATCTCAAAATCTACACTATAATACAATTCTAGGCCACATTCGTCAATGTTATTTTCTTTTATCCACACGAGAGATTTGTAAAACTCCGGATCAATGGATTCTATATCTTTCATAACTAGTTTCTTGTTCAACATACGTTTATAAAATGGCATGGTAAATCCGCTGTATATAAATCTGCCGTGATAAAGAGCCTGTGAAGAGAGGAAAAGACAATTTTGTATATATATATTTTATATATATATATATATAGAAAATATAAAAACATATATTTTGTAATATCTGAAAAATAAAAGCATACCATTGCAATAAACCTGCCGATAAATTTGAAATACTGTAAATGATCAGGATTGACATACGATGCTGGATTTATTTGCAAACTGTAATTACTTTTATTGGCATACTCGAATAGGCAGTACATGGGATTTAAAACTTCGTGGCTCAACAAGAAAAACCACTCCCTGAAAATAAATAATTTTCTTTCAATTTTTTTCTATTGAAATCAAATAAAAACAACTAACGTTCAAAGGCTCTTCGTACGCAATGTTCGTATATCATACCTAGATACACCTCCATAGTCCAGACCTTCCTCTCCTTTAAATATTATATATAACCGCCGTCTCAGCGCAAAGGCTTCAGCATTCATTATTTGATGATAAGAGTCCTCAAACAATGTCTGGCGACTAACGCTTATCTTAATATGATTAGGCAGTGCGTTGGTCTGACACAAGAATCGGAACTGAGACAGCTTCCACCGGAATGATCTTTCGTACGCCCTCGGAACACGATACGCACCTTTCGGACTGTATGCACAGAAAATACAGAATATTAAAAAATACATATATTCTAATTGCGAATCTAAATAGAATGCATAACGTGATAAGCGAGCAGCGGACCCTTTGGGTGCACCAGGTCTTGGATCTTGAAACGTCGTCGTTCGTGTATTGTGATCCACAAAATACTCCATCCCATCTTCCGTTAATCGTATCTCCCAGCCATCCGGTAATGGTCCGTCGATCGCAGATTCTTGACCTTGCGTACGAGGATCCTCCCATTGTGTAGTCCGATTCTTATGATTTACATAATATACTCTTCCTTCTGGTTGCTTCCGTCTTTCCCAACCAGCCGGTAATGGTCCCAGAGCGTCGTCGTCATCAACCGCGGACGTTGACGGACCCGCGGCAGACTGACTTCCATGAACCTGTAGCAATACATTTGCACGTATGATCATGACTAAAATGAGTTTTTTTTAAACGCATACTGTAATTGCTTCTTTTTCGAAAGCCAGTGCAAAGAAACTTTATCAGATTTTTTATTTACCTGAGGATAAAGAAACCTCTGATTGCCTTGTTCGACAACGTATTGTCTTTCACCTTGCCAGTGTTGCCAGTGTTGTAATCTCTCTGTATTTGGTCTTTGCCACGTCGTGCTTCTTGTATTGTGATCAACGTAATAAATTCTACCGCGTGGATCGCGACGAATTTCCCATCCAGGAGGCAAAGGCTCTTGAGGTCTCTCCCAAGATGTGCTTCGAGTATTATGATCGACATAATATCTAATATAATGATAAAAAAGGGCATAGAATTATATTTTTAGTTGTAAATTTTGAAACTGTTGCATACGTCACTATTTGTTTATACCTTCTCCCATACATATCATATCTCCTTTCCCAACCTGACGGCAATTTTTCTGAATGATCATCGGTGGTAGATGACAAAGCCGAGGAACTCGCCTGAGCAACAGATTGCCCAGCTATTGGCACGGGAACGGATTGAGCGGGCAATGAAACTACACTTTGTGGAATTCGCGATATACCGGAACGGGATTCAGCAGCAGGCGATACATGTTCCGCGGTAGGATGCGTTCGTCCCTCAGGTAACGGAATCACTGCTGACGGTTCTAGTCGAGAAACCGTAGGGTGATCATCTGTCGGGTGAACATTTGTGTTTTGTTGATTACGCGTAACTCCGCGTAAATGCGACGGATGTGGCGTGTTTATCGTCTGTTCCGCGCGAGGAATTTGCAAATCCTCGTGCAAACGAATGATCATGGACTCGTATTCCGGCTCCTGTCTCGCCGTGCGGCTAGACTCATCCAAGTGTCTACCCATGGTGTTTATAGCAGATTCTTCTATTTGTCGAATCAAGCGTATGTCATCATTTGCCATGGTTATTCGTCGTGTGTTCGGAACAGACTGATCCGACTGTTCCGATCGTGTCGATATTTGTCCGTCGAGTGTCATTACACGGCCATCCGGAAGAGTTGCTACAACTGGCTGTTCTATTCGTAGAGCAGTACCAGCATTACCACCACGACTGTTCACATGCGTGGACGCATTCGTGTCCTTCGGAGAAGCATCGGTATTATCTGTATTGGAAGGAATCGACTGATCTTGACGAAAAATTCCACGAACATCCGCGGATATTTGCGGTCCGTTTCCTGGAATCACTGAAGTAGATTGTTCTACTCGCGACACACTACGTGGATCTGGTTTCACAATTGCAGATTGTTCTCCATTGACGTAGCTGTTTCGCACGTACACTCGATTTTCTAGCGAATTTGCTGACGCCGAGGATTGATCTTTAATAGTTACCCTACCAGTGAAAGTTTGTATATCTGTGGCGTGTCGATTTCCCGGAGACACTTTAGATTTATCTGTTATTGAAATTGCATGTCCGTTCAGCAAAGTACTGCTGCTGCTGCTGCTGCTACCGCTGTTGTTGTTGTTGCTGCTGCTGTTGTTGATGACACCGACATTGCTACTCGATGCACCATCTCCACTTGGAGTTGCAGTGGAAATTCCAACAGTCTTTTTGCTGTTCGTTTGACTGTTATAGTTAGGACTAATGTGAATATTTGTTAAACCACGACATATGGGCGAGACAAGATTCTCTGAATGTAATCTCATGCGTGCGCGGATTCCACCATTAAGAATACTTCGATTATTAATTGTATCATTATTTGTGGCACCTGAAACCATAAGGATACGAAAACATGTTTTAATAGTATCTGATAGTAAATATTTAAACATACTGTAGAATTGTTTGCACATTACGATAAAGTTTTCTTACCATCAGATTGTATTGAACAGGGTGGCTCTCCAACATTTGGTGTTGTCTCGTTGACGGTATCGATTTTAAGTCCATCGAATATGGTAATCAATTCGCCAACTTTACACAACTGAGAGTCATGTTTGCTCTCGCTCATCAAATCGAATGTCAGTTCTAAATTTTCTAATTTCCCATTATAATGTGATAAAACTTGAAATAAACTTAACCGTTTCTCTCCTATTAACGTATCTTTGCGAAAAGTACTATGATCAAGTATTCGAAAATGCAAGTTTGAATATGGGGTTACAAGTATGGTAAACTCTTCGTTCCATCTTGGTTGATATGTAGACTTTAACACTTCTGTTTTACGTGGACTTTTATCATCAACTGAGAACTCTACATATGGATTAGGCTTTAAGAAAGTTGGGCTTCTAATTCTTGCTGCTTCAACTAAAATAATTACAAGTCAATATAAGTAAAAATATTCATGTAAGTCTCACACACATATCACACAACTATTTATATAAAAAAATAATTATAACAAATCAACTTAAAACAATAAGAAAATAAACAACAAAGATTAAAATCAAATAACAAAACAAATATTTTTTAATCTGAACATATATATTATGTCATCAGAATTATGATGTTAGTTATTTGCTCTAATTATTATATATATTGTCATATTATTGCAATTAACTATCTATATAAATGAATAACATGTATTTTGGTCAACAGATAACTGATAATTGTGACAATCTTAGACAAAGTTAATCAGATAAGAAAATATCAAACTCACAAGATATGATAAACAAGTTTACAAGAGACAAAAGACAATATAGCAACTTATATAAGACAATATAGAACTTTCATTATAGTTTTTTTATAATGACATCTGTTTTAATAAAAAATGGCTTACTCTATATACATATCAATACACTATATATAGGTTTTACAAATAAATCTCTTATGTTAATACAATTTCATACTAACTTGTAATACTCAGTTGATGAAACCCAGGTGACACTACTTCTTCTTTGCAATGGGACATTGTATTTTGCATTATGATGTATTGTTATTCAAAGCAATTGTTTTGAGTGGTTCATAATTCTCTTATTCACTTACTTATAATATCTGCAACACATAACGGAAAAAACTATACATATCTGTGTACTTTAAAAGCAACAGCAAAATCATGTGTGCAATTATATTAAAACACTTTTTATGCAATATACTTTATAAAAAAAAACACAAATCAAGTATCTTAATTCCCAACAAGTTCAGATGCACAACCAAGAGAGAATATATAATGTAGCGATATTTGAGAAAGTTCAGAAGTGAGATTTCTACTTTACAACTCGCATATAACGATGATTTTGCACATATATATATATATGTATATATATAATAATGTTATCTCGTGCTTCGTATTCTCTTTGGTTGGAAATATTCACAGGTGTGTACGCGTATGCGTATACGAATATAATAAATACACGTATACAACTACGAGTGTATAATCGAGATTACCGATCTCTATTCTCAGATTTTCATTCGTTGATGCGCTGTCATTTGATGTATCGCAAGACCGACGTGCAGACAAGATACATCCTGACGAGAGAAACAAAATAATTGCTGGACGCTAGTCAATACGAACCAAAATCAATATCTTCGGCAGCTCACGATATCCCCAGTGACCATCTGCCGCCCATTCCTCGTTCAATTAACGATCTTATCGCGGCCAAAACTCGTGGAAACATTCGGAATAACGTTATCATCAAATTTCGCTATCAGCGGTCACCATCTTTTCATACGTCAAACACATACAAGAGCATCTCTCTTCGTGTGCCATGCGATAGCAGAGCAATCGCGGGCGGTCTTCGCAGTTAAAAATTTTCCGATAAAGCAAGACACAAGAGAAAATTTATTGCGCGAGATCTATTAATATACACGCTATATTTTTCTATAATAAATCACAGTTATGCACGGGTTCGGTTAACGCGAGAAACCGCAAATCACATTGCACGTTCAGTTTTCACCGATCGGAACCACCAAACCAAACTACATTGTATATATATACATACACAATTAGTGGAACTTTCTGTGTCGGTGCCTTTGATATTGGTAGTCACTACAATGAAGCGAGTGCGCATGCCACAAGATAAGAAAGTGTTGTCTTTTTCTTCTGCGATTATGTTTTCACGCCCGTTTCGATCGAGAATTCGATTGGATCGAGATCGCGTTAGCGGAAGGGGTTTGACCAATCAACTGGCAAGCTACTTCGCTCCGATTGGTCCAATCCGACGCCACAATCCGTGATGTAATACGGGCTTTAACATCGGCCACGTTCAGCAGACTGAGCAGATCAGTGAGCGCTTAGTGATTCTTCAATATGATTGGTTTCTGCACTTAGATCCAGCTAAGATCTAAAAACAAGATTCAATCATATTAAAGAATCACTAAGCGTTCACTGATCTGCTCAGTCTGCTGAACGTGGCCGTTGAACACCTCGAACGAAGGTGATATAACCTTAAAAGTTAAATGTTTGGTTTCTTTGGGTTAGGGAGGTTAGGGAGCGTGGCGAAACGCGGTGGAGGTTGGAATGGACTGGAAGAGAAGAGCGAAATTTTTTTTTTATGACATGTTTAACGCACTCGCTAGCCAATAGATAGACTTTCTGGCCGCAAACAGAGCAAAACCTCAAAGGGTTGTGGTTGTCGTACTTATGCTTAAGAAAAATCAACAAAATAACACACGTAAACAAACGCAAAAAGAATGGATCGAGCCTGAGCTGGAGGAAATGTTTTAAAAAGTCGAAACATAAAGAAGAAGTTGAGTACAATTCCGTCCAAAACCTGGTCAAAACCTCGAAGGGTTGTGTTAAAGTGTATATCTCGATATAAATATATTTAATATATTATATACTCAATATATTATACGCACAGATAAACTCGAACACCATGAAGGCAACGTTTTGTTTACTTATTGTTGTAATTTACGGTAAGTTCCTTAATCTTGCTGAGAGAAATAGCTTATTTCTTGACATCTTAAACTTGTCTCTGTGTTTCTGTCACGTTTAGATCACCTGTAATCATTAGGTTTCGTGAAATACATATGTAGAAAAGTATATTGCGATAAAAATATTGTCTAATGTCTCAATAAATTACAGCAACCTTCTCCACAGTTGAAAGTAGAGTTTATTCATCCTCAAAACAGAAGTATCAAACGGAGAATCAGAGAGAATATGACAATAATGTAGCAGCCAGATATTCTAAAAAGAATAAAAAATCGGTGGAGACAAAACCATCCGGTTCTTCTCAAAAACGAATTGTTTCTGCATGGGGAATAATTGCAATAATTTTAGGTATAATTATACTTAGCACAATAACGTACTACGTGTTCATACTGTATCCGTACATATGTTACAAGGATCAGGCTTATGACACCATAGAGTTAACCGAAGTTAATTCTGTCAGTACTGTCAGTGACAATACTAATAATATGCTGCCATATCGCAACTCAAATGACACATCGTGAAATCTATAAGAAAATAATGAAAGTAAATTTTTTTTACGTTACTTATATAAGAGATAATGACAATATTTATATATATCAATTTTTAACAGCAAATTTTATATCGGTTTTTAAGTAGTTTAGAGGTTTCTCTTTTGGAAACTTCTATATAGACATCGACATTACCACTTTCTACATATCAAGTTTTACATACACAACACTACACAGTACAGCAATCAGTAACTTCAGTGTTTACAGAGCGATTAGCACGTGGAAATAATTTGTTATGATATTTTGTACGGAGAGTTGTGTCTCTTTGCAAGAGGAAATTTTAATCGTTTTTTTTTTTTTTTTTTTTTTTAAACGCGTAAATGGTAATTTTTACAAGTAGTGTACAATGCATGTCAGTTCTGCTTGCGCAATGGAAGACCCGACAAAATACACTTTTAATTAGCGAGTGTAATATGTGTCACACACACATGTTCAGAGACAGACAGTTTGTCGATGCATGATTACAATAAGACTGATTTTTTATATCGTCAAATTTGGTCCCATTACAGGGATAACTACTTAATTACTACTAATCTAACGACTTTTGTGAGAAAACAGCCTGTTTTTTAACTACTAGCTTAGCAATGCAACACGTTTACTACTAGACATACGCGTGAGACAGCGATACTTGTGAAATTTACTTTATAAAAAACGACAAAATGCATCTTTTTTACCACCGTTACATGAGTTCTAATAGAAAACACATCTTGATTACCTTATATAAAGGTTGAAATTTAATTATTACATTTTTTGTCTTCCTCTCGCGTGGATGCTATGCGAGGATATATGTATACACAAGGTTTTATATATACTGTACAATATACTTAATATACTATATAGTTTGACAATGGTTTCGACGATCTAAGATCTGGTTTAGACCGGCGCAGTGTTGCTGGCAACATAAACTGAAAACGATTCGTGTGTTATTATTGCCGCATGAATAAAGTGAGATAACATGTGTTGTCAACAACACGTGTTATCGATAATGTTGCGTCCTGTCTGTAAACACAGATTATAATTTTATAGAGTAGTAGCGAACATGTTGAAGTTATAATACTCTCATAAGAAAAGACTTATATTTAACGTAGAAACAATATATATTTGTAAAATGTTATAAACTATATTTAGTACAAATAGGAAACTATACAATTTCAAGTACTTTTATATATTTTTTACTTATGAGATAAGCAAAAATAATAATAAATGCATTGTCATAGTACACGGAGTTACGTGTCTCGAAACCTATCGTTTCTTATCTAAACACACACATGTAATGGAAAAACAATGATGAAAATTCACACCTTATATCATTCCGTCCGTTTATAGAGCAACGAAAAATCTATAAAATTGGCTTCTTAATGGAAGAATTTTTTTTTTATAAAAATGAAAAACCGCACCTGAGAATCGGCACCTTAAGACATAGAGACTACTGTATATTTTGTGTGTATATATTGTCGAGAGGAGAAAGATGTCGGTTATTTCAAAAGAGTATCAAAATAATCACATAAAAGAGAAAATTGCTCTTCATGTAAAAACGCACCATCTAAAGTCATTGAATCGACGTAGATATGATAAATATACATATACTTTATCAAGTTTTCGTGTGTGTAATGTGATGTACAAAATAAGCTTTCGAACGACTAAACTTCAAACCACCTACCCGTAGTTAACACCTTTTTAATATTGGAGATGATGTATTTCGTGTGTGTAGCAAATTCTAAGAAAATTAGCTCTCACTTTTCAGTAAAAATTTACAGCTCGTCTTTCTCATCTAAATCAACGTCGCTGAGATCGATATCCTCCTCCTGTGGAGGTTCGGCGTCCTTGCCGTCCCAAGGCGTCGTTTCGAATATAACAGGCAATTGGGCGCCCTTCAAAGGTGCGGTGCCACCTCTGCCGTAACTCAAATCGCGCAAGAATTCGTTTATTCCGTCATATGAGAAACTACCTTTCAGCAAGGAGTACTTCATTTTCTTAATGTTGACAGCGGCTAATGCAGGATAACCGAATCCTCCAATTTCTAGAGCCTCTTCAATGTTCGGTTGAGCACCAGCCTCAGCCCAAACCCATCTGTGAAAAGAAGAACGCGTTACGTATTTTGAGAATTAATACATGAAAAAAATTATGATAAGAATTTTCGGTCACAGTTTTGAAGTTTTAAAAAACTTTAACTGCATATCACATTTCCAAAGCACTAAATGTAACGTAAATGTGTGTTTTAATGCATACCCCCACATCTTTTTCTTGTACTTCTCGCCAAGACTGCGCAAAGTCTTCAAGTATCCATTTCTACAGTCGGATTGACAGTCTAGGATGTGCGGTAAGACAGAGACTACGCAAATTGGTCTGTCTTCGCAAGCAGCTCTTAGATTCTGTTCGGACGTAATTTGCACTACTTCTGGTGCTGGAATGTTCTCGGCCAATTTATCCAGAGCCCAATTGACGATATCGCTGCTGGTGCGACCACCATCGTAATCCTGGACCGAGTCAGCGTCTTTTTTGCCAGGTGCGAAGAATTTAATGGTGGGATAACCTTTGATCTCGTATTTACTGGCCTACAACATTTAATATTTCAGAATTCGATATTTCCAATCTTTCAGACCGAATTTTTATATTAAAAAAGAAAATATATATATTGAACTTACTTTTATTGTGTTCACAGTGGCATCCAAAGCTCCCAGTTTTACTTTGCCTTTCAATTCTGTGGCTGCAGCCGCCCATTCAGGTGCTAAGTTTTTACAATGACCACACCAAGGAGCATAAAATTCAACTAACCACATATCCTCGGAATTTAAGACAGTCTTATCAAAGTTTTCATCTGTTAATTCTATCACATCCTTGGAATCTTTACTCTGCAAATAAACACAAGTCCATTAAAATAATCGCGTAATTGAATTTACTTTTTAATGTTTATTTGTGTACATGAAAAAATTTATATAAAAATATTATTCTTCATACAAAAATGTGTTTTTGTAAATAAATTTATTAATTACAGCTTACCTTAGAGTCACCTCCTGTCTTTTTGCCACCTAAGGCCCTCCGTACTTTCTGACTGGCAGCATTTAATGCAGCATCGACGATACCAGCTGCAGTTCTTGGGCCATTGTAATCTTCTGGTTTGCTGTCAAGTCCAAAAATCTTAATTGTTGGGAATCCACGAATGCCATATTTTTGGCCAATAGATTTGTGCTCATCAACATTGATTGCACCAACTTTTACAACACCCTGTAAGACAGTAAAACAAATTAAAGTATAAATAAATCTTGAGATACTGCATGACATATCAACATACACACAGCTTCTGATTATCTACATTATTTATACTTCTTGATAATTGCATAATTTGAATTTATTGTTTGTATTTATAAGTTTTAACTGTTTCTCTTGATAATTTAGGCTGAAAAAACATCTGTGTGTGTTCTGAGTGTTGTGATTAATGTATAGGACAAGTTAAAAACAAACAACAGATTTATGCTTGCTTATGTTGTTATCAAATACACAGTGTAACACACATACTTACTGATTAGCACTAAAACATGTAGTTACCTTTAATGCTGTAGCTGCTTTATCATATTCAGGCATCAATTGTTGACAATGTCCACACCATGGCGCATAGAACTCAACTACCCAAATATAATCGCTGTTTAACACTAGATTATCAAAATTATTTGGTCTAAGCTCAACAACAGCTGAATTGGATGCATACATGCAATTTGCTCCAGCAACTAGCAGGAAAAAGCCTGAAAGAAGAAAATATGCATAACAAGATGTAACAAGTACATTAGATGTCAGAATTTACATGTGCATTTCGAACATATGTACTACAAAGTACACACAGAGACTGACAAAAATGACAAAGTATTGGCATAATAAAAACTCAACGAGAGTGGGGACACTTGTTGCAATATCACTCATGTAGACATATCATAAGATCGAAAACGTCTCTCATCTTGATTGCAATGTCAGAAGCTGTTGACAAGCACCCGGCAGCGAGCCGGCGAAATTCGCAAACCGCACAAATTCACGACTTACCTAATAGCGCTAGCATTTTCTCGTAAATTTCACAGACAATTTGTCAACCGAACAGTCATTCACCTCTGCCGTTAACGTGAATACGAATCATACGAATACGCTTATATCGCTTCCATACAAAAGTTACAATCTTTTGGCAATGCGTTGGCGGTATTCCAGCCGCTACATGGCTTTTCGTGGACCATTCTGATTGGTCGCAGTCATGGGGGAAATGGAAAAGCTTCCCCACCAACGAAACCGTCGCGTAATAATCTGACGCGCGATGACCATAGACTATGGCGATGACGGACGTATTCTTGCCTTTGAGCGCCGCAATGTTCGCGTTTTGAGCAACTACATGTACAACTCAGTAGATAAAAGTATTATTTACTTTGATTTGGTTCTGTTCCTTGCTATGCGCACTCTGCCTCTGCGCATCGATTCGCGATATTTCGATTATCGAAGTACCGCGCGTTTCGATACACTCGAAAAGTTAGAGAGCAGTTGGTATGGCGGACGAGCGGGACGAGTGACACGGAGTCTCGGAAACTACGTTCGTTTCGCTCCCGTATTTATCGCAATTATTATCGTCTCGCGCGCAAATACGTGAGTGTCCCGAAGTATCGGATGTTTCCACTGATTCGTACGTGACATCGCGCACTCGCTCGCAACGGGAATCGGCGAACTTTACAGTGTGCAGTTGTATCGCGGCCGTTTGCCGTTCAGCGAGACGCGCGCGCGAAGAACTTTCGTGTTATTGCATTCCTGACTGTCGAGCAATATTACGAAACAAAGGATAAAGTGCAATGAAGTAAGTATATCTCCTCAGATCATCATATATGTCGCCATCAAATTATTATATGTTTCTCGCTTTTACGAGTATGTCAATGCGAGCAAACGTCATTTCGGTTATTTACTAGTCTAGAATTTGTGATATTCATTTTCAGTGTTTCCTTCTGCCGTCGCTTACGTGTGTTCGAGTTACGAACGCCGCTGCGCATAGTTCGATACATTCGCACTTCGAGAATCGCAATATCGCGCGCTTCGATACATTTACTCCGGCGGGCAGACGTAGCGGACGCGCGACACGAAGCGGAACTTCTCCTTCACATTACGAGGTATTTCTCGCATTTATTGTTGTCTCGCGCGTAAATATCGATGATACGTACGTGCTACGAAGTGTTGGGTGTTCGATGTAACACATAATAGTATCGCGCACTCGCCGATAACAACAACAGACGAGTTTGACGGTAAAACTTTTGTTCGCGTTCCCGCGAGAAACAAAATGGCCGGTGTGCGACACGGAGTAGCAAGTACGTTCGGATTTTCTTTTTCGCGTTTATTAACGTCTCGCGCGCGAATATTAATAGTTCGTATGAGTCGCAAAATGACGGGTGTGCGCATTGACGTGTAATTTTTATCGCGAATAATAATCTGCTAACATTACGGTGAATCGTATCGCGGTCGTTCGTCGAGCAAGTTGAATGAAACAAGACAGAATTGCAATCAAGGTACATATTTTCAGTGTTATTTTGTTATATGAAATAATATTAAACAATATAAAATAGTATATTATTGTATAAATGTATGATTATATATGAAATAGGTAGAAATGAAGGAGTGGGAGAAGGAGGACTAGCGGGACACGGTATGCAGTGTGTATCGTCATTCGTCCGTCCGAGTATCGCACCTTAAGGTCACGGTCATGCACAGGTTCGTTTCTTTCGCATAAATTAACAATAACACGCACACACACGAAGTACCGATGCAATGAAC
>QVNV01009572.1:0-14161 GCA_014825455.1 Pseudomyrmex pallidus | reverse complement strand
TAAGAGGCACGGGGTACCTCGCGCAGCGCGCGCGCACTTCGTTTGCGCATATACTTGGCGCGAGGCACTACCGTGCCTCTTGATATGTACGTACATACATAGCCGCTCACTCACGGGAAAACGCATGTTCGTATACAACGCTTGTACTGGCGGGAGTTTGTGTTCTCGTCATTCGGAATGTAAAGCAAAAGCTCTGTCGCGAAGGGTATGCGAACCTCAACGCGAAATCAGACTTTATCGTCGCGCTGCGTTGTTTTGACGTATGCAGCGAAACGCGTAACGGTTTTTTTTACATGCAAAGTAATTACATACACACACGCACACAAGCTTCTACACGTGTGTTGAATCGCGCGCAAAGCGATCGTTGCGTATATCGTCGTATAGCGCAACGATATGCACACGTACACAACCCTAACTGGCTGCAGTTTATTTATAAAACGCTCTTGAAGCCGCCATACAGACACCGCGGCGAAATATTTTCGTTTTATCTCGACGTCCCAAATACGTTTCGCGAAACTAAGAGGATACCGCGCGGGATCCGTCGCTTAAAAGTTATTTTCGCCGGTCAATTCATTTGACTAGTCGCCACCATTGATCGCGTGCGAATATCTCCCAATCACGCCTGTTCTCCAAATATCACCAATTTGCAAAAAGATTCGATCGACCTACACGGAGTAACAAACGCGACGTCGCGGAACGACAGGCCATAAATATATGTCCATGTGCATTGCGCATCAGAGAGAAGTGAGTATTTTTTCCGCAAATTCTGACTATTTACGATGTACACAAAACGAAACCGTTAACGTCGAGAGGCTTTGATCATTGAGCACGCTCCGCGCGCATCGCTTATCGTTCCGCATTATCCGTACGAAGGGGGATATGTGCAGGTTTAGGTCGTGTAATACGCGCGTCTCTCCTTGATTATGCCGCCGATTCGATTCGCAATCGCGTAATTGAATCACGTTTGGATTCGATTCGCCCCTTCTCCTTATTATTTGCACGCCCGAATTATAGAATCGTTTGTCGGCAAATTTCTACGCTCATGATGTGTAATTTGGAAAACGATCTGTCAATAAACCGGCTCGCGTTCGTTTCTCAATAATTACACACAGTATTTGTATATCTCCGCTGATTCTTCTAATAAAATTCGCAACTCACTCGGCTGACATAGTTTTCGTTTATTTTGTAACGAAAGATTCGTTCTATTTAATTTAATACAAATAGCTCGTTCCATTTAATTTTTCCTCCCTCGATGTGTAGTTTTTTCTCGATAGAAATATATTTTTCGGATATATGGTTCGTATATTTTTGTTTCGGTACGTGTTTCCCTTAAACTTACGTCGGGGATGGGGTACCTTGTCCGTGAATCTCGCGCGCGCGATACGTCGACCAACACACTCGTGACAACCGAAGGAGAGGTCGAGTGCTTCGACAAATTCCAGCGTGGTCGTCGTCACGCCAAACGGCAGTTCTCATGCTTGCACTTCGTATCCGGTTTACGGAGAGGATCGCGAGGGATGAGTCAGCTCGGAAAAGCAGCATCGCTTTATTTTTGTTGCGAAAGAGGCTTGCCACGACAAACGTAAGAAACAACTGTCACGCTTTGCGGTGGCAGTGGGCCGCGCTCGCATTTGTGTCAAGATCAACTAACTTTGTTTTTCGTGGTGTGTGACAGTAACATCAACGTTATGCAGTTGGTGCGTCTCGTATATATGCGTCGGTTTAAAAATATCCGATCTTCGTCGGCAGAGCGCGGCGCGGATCCCCGGTTTCTTTCCCTTCCTCTCTGTGTAGCGCGAGAAATTCGCGATCCCGCGAAGTTAATTTAGATCAAATTAAGCGTATCTTTTCAGTTTTCCAACGTCGTGTATGTTACACGTGTAGCAATTTTCATTGAAACTATTCTACATCAAAATAACGCAAAACTACCGTAAAATTATATTATTTTATAAATTCGCGAAAATTTGTCAGTAAAATATTACAACATTTATCGAAAAATTAGCGCACGAATTATTCCACGAAATCACACTCGATTTAATCAAAAATATCCGCTTGCGGTTCTTTGCGGAATGTTAAATCGCGTGTCGCGCGCATTTCTACATTTTCCCCGCTTCCGGCGCGGAGTGAGGATTTTCATTACAAGGTTGTAAAAATGCATGAAGCCGTTCGTAATACTCGAGGTTGTATTCATAACCCTGGAAATAAGGAGAGAGATTTACTCCTTGTTACGATCTTCTTAAAGCCGTACGAAACGCATCGGCGTTTTACGTCACGAGAGAGACTAACCATTTCGAGCGAAGTAGTATATTGTACAGACTACCACCTGTCCCCCGGTCTACTCCCGTCCTCTCCTTTTATATGCAACGTTTATGGGGACATTTTTTATTCCATTTCGCCGGTCGTACGCTGTCGTTCCATAAGAAGGACATCTTTTTCCAGATTGCGTCCGTATGAAAAGTAACAAAAAAAAGAAAATGCACGAGAAGAAGCGGCGAAACAATAGAAAATTGTGTAACTGGCACTGCTATTGTCCCGGTGGTGGATTAACGCGTCTCGCGGCAATATATATTGTTCATTCATCAGATGTGCCTTTGATTGTAAAATGACAACGCTGTTCACATCGCGCATCGACAAAAGGAAATGTTTATTCCAAAAAAAAAACCAAATAAATAAAAAGACAAAGAAAAACAAACGCACGTAAGCCTGTCGGCAATAGAAACGGAAAAATAAACGATATCCGTTATAGGAACGTATGTACGCTTCGCGCTGGCTTCATTTTCCGTAACAGTTTCTGCACGAGGATATTTCGGGATCCAACGTTTTTCGGCCGCGCCGTAATGACTCGTTGAAGCGTTATCCGCCATCGCGAGTGAAGTCTCCCGCGTTAATTAGTTTCTTGCGTGACGACGGCAGGTGTCATGACAACGAATGTGTCGTTACCGAGTGTGACTATTCGCGTGAAAATATAAACACAGTCCTTCGGCCTTTCTCTCTCATCGTTATGGATGAAGGATCTCGGCGCCGAACGCCAAGATCCTTTCGTCAGTGATTCGCCCCGTGTCGAGACGTCGCACGCGTAAGGATTGATTAACGCGTGCGATCTTCCCGCATTTAAATAAGACTTCGCGCGACGTTTATGTAAAATTGACGCATTTACATATAGGCTGTGTTCCGATATTCGTTGCCAGTATTAAAAATCTATCCTTCACGTCACGTGCTATAGACTTCCAGTACTGTGAATATCGGAACGTAGTTGTCAAAAAAAAAGCTGCTGTGTTATTTGGTAGAAAATCATCGAGTGTAGAATCTTGACTTTATTCTCAATAATTTTACAGTTATTGATCAGGTCTTTTTATTAAGCCAACTACTTGCTTCGTACAAAACAAGACTCCGGAGAAATATTTCTCATGATTTTTAATAATTGCTTTTTTTTTTGGCTAAATCTTTCACCGACGTTGCGTTCACTTCGATTACGAAACCCAAAACCACCGACATCTCGAGCTTTCATAGCAGGGATGTGGTGATCTCAGGTGATCGCAACAGGATGCGATGCGTCCTGGATTACCGATGTTTGCGTATCGAATTGCTAATGACAGGGAGAAATTTGTTATTCAAATTGATAGCGCAGATTCGTTCCGCGTGTCGACGAAAAATCGGAAAACGCGTTTTAAGATTTACTGAGACGTTAGTATCGTCCAAGTGGAGTTTTTCTCAAAAAAATGTCATCGTTATAATTTCGAGATATTTTCAGCGATATATATTGTGCGACTGAGCGTTTTTCAAGCGTTCTCGAGCATTACGAAATTCGCTACTGTATTTTCGACCATCTCCCAAGACGCGTATCACGAGATACATCTTGCGAGATGAGCCCTCAAAGTTACGAGAATTTTCGAGAAACGCCTTTTCCACTACGCGAAAACTGCCGTAAGTTTCAGCGCGATTTCGAGGATCGTCGAGAGTTCCGAGAATATTTAGAGCATCTTGAGTCTCTCCTCGAGAATTTAGAGTGTTTACAGTTCGGGCGAGAATATGATCTCGCGGGAGCATCAATTTTCAAAACTTGCGAGTATTGACGGGAAAGTTCAGGAAAAAAAATATTTGAATATATAAGTTTCATAAGATGATATGCCTGTGAATAAGAGAGAAAGAGAGTGAGAGAAAAAGAGAGAGAGACAGTTAACTCGTGACGCTAAAAGCTTCTAGTATGTCTGGGAAAAGCGTTTCGAGAGAGAGAGAGAGAGAACGTTCATCGAATTATGCATCTGATGTTCTTTACCGAGTGTCAATTGCGCAGTCGTTAAGTGAAGCCTCTCAGATTCCGTGGCCTGAATACATAAAATTTATTTCGGAGAGTAATTGAAAGTGCATTTACAATATTGGCACGTGGAAATTCGCGAAATTTCCGCGCGCAAGAATACGCAATAGCCTCCTCTCGTGTATTTATACAGACAATATCATTTCGTTCAATTGCGATGTAATATTCAGCATATTCGCACAGCTTTACTGTGTCACATTTACGCCAATTGTAATTGAAAAAGTAAATACGAACATCGCAGCAGCAGCGATGTCGATATGAAAAATGTATATATTAAAACACGTGTAGTCAATATCGCGTCTTGACTATATATCAATAATTTATTATGCTTTTAACATCGTTTAAACCCCACGTGTTGAATTCGAGTTTTCATTGTTTTGAAAAACTCGTAAAAGCAATAATATTGTTCGCGCACGAATTTGTGCATCAAATAGGTATCAGCGCGAATCGATTCCGTTTGGGTTAATTAACTTTTTAGCTTACGTGTGTTGTGTAAATGTTATCATTATTTTATACAGCGAGAATGTACGTGTGCATCATCGGCACAGAAGTGCGAAGGGAAAAAAAAAGCGGAGGTATTTGGAAAATCAGTACCGGCTTTCTTCGGATAAAAAGTAAGACGCTCCTTTAATCATCAGTATTGTCCGGGATTTAATCTGAAACGCGGGCGGAGACAGGCAGGCCGAAGTAATTCATTAAGGAGGGATCGAGTCGACTCACCGAAGGAGATGAGGCCGCTGTTCAGCATCGACAACTTGATCTGATTGGGGATAGAGGCGAGACTGTGTCCGGGATTTAGGTGACGCTTTCTGGGCGGTTTCTCCGACGCCCGAGGCGCGCTTTTGCTCCTATTGTGATGATGATGCTTCCTGTGGGAGTGGGAATGCGAGTGGGAACCGGCGGCGGTTGATGCCGCGCCCGTGCGATCGGAACCGACGCTGCTCAAACCGAGAACACCGCCTCCGGTCGACTGGGTTCGCAGGGACGACATATTTCTGCAAAAATCGACAAAAAACATAAAATTAATAAAATAAATAATACAATACAGAAAATCGCTTTTATACGTACGACAAACTCAAACGTCAGGGCTACACGCAGCTTGTTTCGAGTGACATAATTGAGCGAATGACGGAGAGAAGCGAAGAAACATATCTCGATCTCTCCGGGTCTCGAACATGTTGTATACAGCCGAGACAATTTTAGTTTTCTTTTCCGGCACTTTCGTGAAAACGAAACGTATAATAAACAACACCGAAAAAAAAAATCTATCGAGTGCCGAAATCTTCTCAAATATTTGCATCGGAAAGGCTTGTATGTTGGGCAGAAGCTCAACGTTAAGCACCAGTTGACATTGTTTGTTTCGTATACTCGCCCCGAAGGATTATCATCGTCCTCGCGCTATTATCTGTCGCGTCGTAAGACCGAGTGGCGCATAAACTCGACGCTCGTTGTTGAGAGGGTAAGCTGCGACAGCTTTCAAACCCTCTCCGCGAAACACTGAAAAGCGATTCTCGCATTTCTCGGAGAACGTATATCTCCAGCTAGTCTAGATGTCAGTTGAGACTCTCTCTCACTGAAGACGCTTTCACAAAGAGTCACGTGTGTCTCTCGAATGCTCTGGAGGAAAAGGAAAAGGAGGGATAAATGGACTCGTTATTCTTAATCAATTTTCCAAAAGATCCGTCTTTTCCTGAAGCGATCGTATGGGCTTTCCGCTAAATTTCACAGCCGAGCTACGAGCGAGTGTCTAAAACGAGCAACGCGCTCTCGCCTTCCGATTGACTGTGATCGTTGCACGCGACGTGGCAGAGAATAGAGACCGTCGTTTCAGCCAGCTGGCAAACGTGACGCACAGAGGATCTCGTCGTGTTTTCCTGCTTTTCCTCGACGCCTATATTTATCAGCGCGACGTAATAAGTTAATAACCTTTTGCACGTGTCCTGACATCGGTTATACCTCTCTTTTTCTCTCCCTCTCTCTTTTCCTCTCTCCTCCTCTCTCTCTCTCTCTCTCTCTCTCTCTTTCGCTCAGTATCCAAAAACAGTGAGAATGAATTTACACAACTTCTAACGCCTTGTTGCTTCAACCGCGCGACAAGGTCAAAAAGTTCAACCACAAATAAATACGGCGAGTTACAAAAGACTATTACGTTTCGAATACGAGAACTTGGATATTATCGGAAAATTGTCGCAAGCAACTGTTACAGTTAAAATATCCGATTAAAGTTTTTTTTTTTTTTTTAACGTAGAGACAATCTTTTAAACTTTTCTCAAAACTGCACGATTACGTACACTATTCTTGATGAATTTATTGTAGAAGAGATTATATAAGAGAATTTGTATTCTCTGACTATTCGTATTCTCTTTCTCCATTTCTTTCTTTCAATAAGAGTCGTCCATATTAAAGAAGATAATATTTCGCTCTTTCGTTGCTCATTGCGCCTTCATTCAGTAACTTTCCGCCGTCTACGTCCGCCGTCTCCACTTTCCATTAGCAGTGATGTACTTTTAATCGTATTTCCATACAAGAGAATTCGAGAAATAATGTCATTAAAGACAGCCGGAAGTTATACTCCCGCTAGATCTGGTGTAACTTTCTGAAATTCAGCGCGTTGATGAAGTTTCGAGATTAATAATTGAAAAACTGAACTCTCCGGAGCTGCTGTTTTCTTATTCGGAGTGTGCTAAATTAATTTTCCTTATTGAGAGAAGCGCGTTCACGTCGTGTTTACGAAAAACTTTTACGGAGAGAGAAAGAGAGAAAAAATAAATATACACACAGGTATGTTGCATACTTTGTTCCAAATTTGCGTAACAATTTTCGCGGCAGGCACGCGGAACTTTGGAAAAGCTATTTCGCGGATTATCCGCATGCGTAATTAGCGCAACGTAGAAACGTTATTTCTCGTCGGACACAACTCGACGAGGGCTAAGTTTCTCGTATTCGTTATCCACCGGCGCACAGAGTTCGGATTACTTCGACCTGTACGCCAAAGGGGACAATTTGCGGGAACGAAGTTCCTCTCACGCGTATACTCTCGTGTAATAAATCTTTCATGCAAATCGCTTCAAGTATTTTAATCTCTCAAAGCCGAGAACATCAGCACGTAATAATGACCGTTCTGACGACATAAAGCGCTCAAGTTTCTCCGCTTATACTCGAATCGACGACGTCGGGAAACGTATTCGGATTAAAATTATTAATAAAGCATGTTTTTTTTTCTTTTTTATTAATAAAGCATGTATTTTCGCGCGAGCTCTGTACACACTTGTCTCAAAATTTTATCTCACAGAGAGACGGCACCTACGTGTAATATCTCTCGCGCGTAATTTTCGCGGAAAACGTTACCTATTTATCATTTACACAGCCGACGTCGAAGACGCCTCCTTTCTCGATTTATCGCAAGAAACTGTTGGAGAAAAGTTAGAGAGAGAAACAAGTTGGGGGAACAAGCTCGTGAAAAATATTTAAACGAACGCAACCGGAACGAATTTTTTTGCGAGCTACCGCTTAATATCATCGCGCAGAAAGTTTCGGCAGATTGCGCGGAACTGTAATGTATATTCGCTTATTATAATATTATCAAATTACCTCGTCGTGTCTGCGAGGTTTAATCCGTCATCGTCGAGTCTGTTTCGAGCCCCGGTGATGGATCTCGGTTTTAACGGAGCAATATTTCGTCGGTGTGTATACATACATATATCGTGTTCTTGCATCGCAAATCCGTAGTCGCGCATTTACGGCCGTTCTCTGTGTGTTCGTTGTTGCGTGAAGGAATTCAATTTCCTCCTTTGTCACACACGAATTCCCGGCGAATTAAAAAGCGATAAAATGTATTGCCGCGAGGAATGTATCGTTTCTGATCACGCACAATTAATATGCGTGTGTCATATGTGTTCGGAAAAAATTCTAAATTGAAAAACGTGTATATTTCTAAAATTTTATATCGAACGAAGGAAATATTGCGTTTTTACGCTTCGCTTCTGCTCTCGCGCAATCTTATGCAAATAATTATTAAATTACAAATGCAGAACAGCCGATTGCTTCGTGCTTGCTCAATCGACCAAAACTAAACAACGATTTGTTTCGCTATATAACGCGAGAGCGCTCGATTATAGTTAAATTAATTAATAATTCACTAGAAATGAAGATTATGCTCAGTCGGACGGAAAAAGCTGATATACCAACTATATTTCGAGTTGTAATCTGCACAAGTCGGCCCTCTTCTCTCCGTTGGTTACACATTTGTTGCGAATTTTTAAAACGCCAAGTTAATCGAGTTAAATAACAATTTTCAAAGCATCGATCATCGTCAGCTGTCGAACAAGTCGATCTTTTGTACAACGGATCGTCTACATTCGCGACAAACAGGGTGAGTTTCGCGCGTCGTGTGTGCGTGTCACAAATTCGGATCCGACGGTGCTTAATACTTAAGACGAGAACCGCCGCGTAGTTTCGTTTAAGGGCGTGGAGAAAGACGTAGAGAAAGAAAAAAAAAGCGGACGTCTTTTCTTTCTACATCTTTTCGCGCCGATGTATGTTGTTTTTTGTTTCTTTCTCCTTTCTATGGCGCGCTCTCGCCTTCTTATTTTAAGATCCATCGAGTTTATCGTCTGTGACGGCGGCTGCCTCGAAAGGACGGCAAAAATACTCGCAAAAACACTCGAAGCAGGAGACACTTTTCTCTCACACGGGGGTCGCCGTCTAACAAAAAATTGCCACGTGCAACTTTCGCAATCACCGTCTTATGCAATCGCCTCGTCGAAGATCAGTTTCTTCATTTCTTATTCTCGCGACGTGTTTCTCGTAATTTTGCCGTGTACAGTTATGCACGCGCGCGCTAAATGTTATTCTAATTAAATTTAATTCGGTGTCTCGTGATTTAACTTTTCGGCCCGATGAATTATTCATGCGGCATGCCGCGTCGTTACGCATATTATACCTCAACCCCCAGAAAAGATTGCGAGGTCGGTTAATTAATTTTTTTGCATATCTACATATATTAACTTTTGATAACTCGTGTTGATTCAATATAAAATTTTACGAAATACACACACACACACGCACATATCTCTGTTATATTATGTCAATTTTGATTTCAGAAAGATCTCTTGCCAATTGTACATTCGAACATTTGCAAACAAATTCTGATAAATCTGCAAATCCGCTAATTTGATCTTAATTTGTTTCGACGAGGCTTTGATTCTACTCTTCTGTGTTTCAATCAAAAGAACAGCCTCTCTACAGTTTAAACAAACCTCAAAGTTTTGTGCTCATAAACGCGAAGATTATAATTGCTCCTATTTGCTTCTCGCCTTTATATTTACATTCACGAACGTGCTCTCGCGAAACTTTCGTCGCTCCTACGCTTGTTTATCGCATCGAAGAAAGAGAGCGAAACTCTCTCCGATTGACTCTCTTTTTCTCTTTCTCTCTTCCTGTTTCTCTCGCGTTATCATCAGTGATTTTCCGGAGAATTGCACGGAGCGCGTGTGCCGCATCAGCGTTTTCGAAGAAAGTTCTCTCATCTCGCGTTTATATTACGCGCGCGTAATTCGATGGAAATGAAGTTCGTTTAATGAACAAAAAGAGATATATCGATCGTCGCTTTATCAAAACGTCCGACAGACGCGAAAGAATCGATAAAATTCGTTTTCAGACGAAGTCAATCATTTTTCCGTGTCAATTACGCGAGTCGATTCCACGGCGGCGATAGATTCTTCGCAAGTTAAGATGAAATCTTAACGAAACTCGGTTTCCCGTTGAACTAAAATAGCGAAACACATCAATGATTCTGAAGTTTTATTTACGATATAAGAAAATGTTAAAATAAAACGCGCTTGATGACCGAGGATGAATAGAAAAATTTTGTGCGTTGTGTGCGTGAACGCCAAAGTATGTTACGTTAAAAAGAAATATTTTTTTAAATGCGCGCGCGAAGGAAATAGTTTTTTGCAGATATGTATTTATGTTTGCAAACGTCGCAAACAAACGACAAATCAGTCGCGCGGAATAATTCGCGTTGTTCTCGTTGAGAAAATTCGTGCGGGTTATGAATCCTCGCGAGAAAAGTTCTCAAGGTTTTGCGTAGGCATCTGCGTTCGTCGCGTTATTTTTAAACGTTTTGTAAGCAGCCGAGCTGTACACCCCGGCCCTTGCCTCTTTCGAAGGTCGGTTATTGACCACACTATCGGTCTCTCCGAATTCTTCCGAGGTTGTTATCGCCGTTCCGCCGGATGTTCCATCTATAGAACGCGGTGGCGCCAATGTTATCGGCTTCGCGCCACAAAGGAAAATCGTAACAATCGCAACATTTTTATTCTAGCGTATTCGATAACGAATTCACTTCGGCAGTGGTTACACTGAACAATAAGCAGAAAAATGGTATAAAAATCCGACTTTCGAATTAAAATATACAAATGCAACTTTTAACGCATTTTAATTGTGTTTTTTGAAAAAGAAATTCTTACACAACTCTCACTTCTCAAAAAGACGCACTTTTGAGAGATGCAAGTCGGTTTTTCTCGTGATGTTTTAATATCATCGTATTGCAGTGTCGTTCCAAAATCAATATAGAAACGCAGCAAACAAAAACCGAGAGATATTTGGCATCTTGTCAAGTCGACGTACGACGACGGAAATCATTTATTTATCCTTGTCCTCGTGTCTCTAACGAATTAAACTAGTGAAGATAAAATATAACAGCGCGCATTTTTGTGTTGGCAAAAACTAATTTTCAACATTATTCACATTTCACATATTTTTGTTCATACAATATAAAATAAAAAAGAAATACGCGAGAGAAGGTGAGATTTGCGTAGTGTGATCGACATTTGTGAAAAATTTGTCCGATAGAAAATCGATTTAAATGATACACAAATTTCTTTTTTTTTGGATTTGTGCTCAAATAAATTTGCGTTTTAATAAATTGGACGGTTTATCGAGAGAGTTTTTATGACGGATTTGATTCGGCCGATTTGTCGAACGGGACGGGCGGCAAATTTGGGCGTTGCTGCGAATGGTTACACGGTGTTAAATACACAGACAATAGTCCGCACATGTAACAGACTAATCCACTGGAAAAGCCGGGGTTCACAACTCTCGGCATCCTATTGGTTCAAATCCATACATCAAACAGCATATCGCTTACCGGAACTGTATCAATTCATTTATCGATTTAACCCCCACGTTGATTCGATATTAGAGGTAAATTTATACAGACGGAATCTCTGATTTTCGGTCTCTCAAGTCTCCAGGTGACCGTTTATATTTTGATGAGAGCGGATTCGAAAGATCTCGGGGACTTTGGGAGCGCTTTTACATGCAATAACTTGGCCTCCGAGAGATCGAAGTAGGTTCTTCCGATGCGTCTATGTTTTTTTAAAATACATTCTGTATGAGAGCGTTGCCTACATGTATTATGAAAATCGATAAGTTCAACGGCAAATCTCTGTTTTCACACGAAATCGCAGCATCGCATTATCGTTTCTATCGACGACGAATTTAATTTCGCTCGCGACGTTTAAGCTTCGTTTTTTCGCGATTAAAAAAGAGAGAAAAATATATTCAAAAGAGGATTTTTAAATAACTTTAACACACCTATTTCGTGCGAGTATACAAATGAGTATCTTTGAAGGCTTTCTTTTCAGAATATTTTTCTCTCGAAAGAGAGACGCGGCTTTACGTCACTGAAATATATTTTCGCCGTGGCGAAGGACCGTAAAAGCGTGACGGCTCATTACAAACGTCGTTAGAGTTTAATTCTCGTCGCCGTAAAAATCGAAAAACAAGTTGCTCTCTTCCTCTTTTTCTCCCTCTTTGTCCTTTGAAACCCGATCGGGATAAGAAGAAAGTGTGTGCGCGAGTACACGTCTAAATTTGCGAAAATGCAATGCGACCGCTGCACCATATCGCAAGCGGCTCTCCCGTAAATTCTGGCGGATCGTTTTCACGCGCTAATTAACAAAACGAATTGCTACGCGGGAGTGGTCCCCCCAAGAGATGCATGCCACGCATAACCCGAGCGATTTATCACGGAACAATAACCGCGTAAACGCTTAAGCCGGAGAATAACAACCCCCTCAGGTTGGCCGCTCTTAATGCCCCGCCGTCGTCGCTGAATTCTAGCGGATTTATATGCTTGCGGCAGAGCGTGCGACTAACATAATCGATTATTCGTCCAGAATTCGCGAGCCGTCGCGTAATCTCGCCCCGGTATTGTAATAATACCGGTAATTCGAATATCCGCGTTATGCTGACTTATTTCCTCTGGGATGTGCGCGAAAATCAGCTCTCTCTGAGCGTTAATTTTCATTTTATAAAATGTTTATATAATACACGTAGAGAAAGCTCGTAATTATAAATGGTGAAAAAAATACATGCTCGCGAAAATACGTCATATACTCGCGCGCGGAACGAAGTTACGAATTGCATCTTTGATGACGACTAATTTTGCGCGTGATTAATCGTGTCGTCTGCGTATATGTGCGATTATTTGTTTCACGGCTGCGAAAACCTTCGCGCGCATTTTGATGATGATTTCGTAAATTACAATCACGTCTATACATTTGCGTCAAACATTCAACGACGCAGTGCGTACGCAGCGCGCGGCACGTACGCTGACATTTAGGAAATTACAATATAACCAGCAGCTCGCGGAGAAATAACAATAGAATTCCATCTGTTTGTCCGAATACACAACGTGGGACATCCGCTTTCCCTATATTAAAAGCCCACGATGTCTGATTAGCGGCGACATTTGCATCTTGTTACACCCGGTGACGGGGAGATTGGGGTGGTTTTGTTTGCGCAGGATGCCGCGCATAAATTGCACAGTTGAACTCGCGCGCAACCCGGTACGTACACGTATCCCAGATATTCTCTCGGCCCGTGCGTAAATCGCACGTATATGAATCAGGGACGGCCGTGCGGAATTCGGCCGAAAATAATTCGCGCACGACTGACCGCGTGAGGAGAAGAGCGAGAAACGAGAGAAGAGAAGAGAAAGAGATAAGAATGGGGCGCGCAGAATTGAATTAATATGCGTTTCGATACGTTCATATATATAAAATCAGCGTCTTACGCGCGCGCGCGCAAAAACCGACGATAAATTGCACGAGACCGCGCGAGATATAAAGGCGGGCATAAATAAAGACGCGCAAATAACTCGCATTTTTACTCGCGCTTTGCTGCTGTCAGAAGGAGTTTTGCCCTCCGCGGAAAATCGGGAGCGATACATCGTCGAACGACGGAGGATGGTGTGTGACGCCCCTTCCCTCCCATATCCTCTATATATCCGGACTATTTCTTTCCGTGCATCGGTGCTCGCACTCGATACTCGCCGGCACAAACATAGTCGCTGATGCGAGTAAATAAGACGATAAATTTACGACGGCGAAATTCCTTCCTCGACCCCGATAAACAAACTCGCCAATTGCCAGATATTCATTTATCGACGGAATAAAAAAATCCTCTCGGACGTGCGATTTCCCTTAGGCACACCCCAACCCTTCTCCGAAGTCGCCGATGTCATATACGTTTCGTTATTAATAGCAAGACATTTATGACGCATTTGTTTTTGTATTATTTCCTTTCTTAGCACACGAGAATGATATATTCCATTGTTGTGTTAGTACTGATCGCTTTGTAACTTTTACCGTCAGGAGATGGGAAAGAGGCTTTGTTCAAAACACATACACACACGCAACGCGCACGCACGCAGAGTTTATGACTTACAATTTGAGTTAGAACGTCAATACTCGCTAAAGATATACGACGAACACAATTAATTTATACATCGCTTTCTTGTTTTTCTTCTTCGAACAGACTATTTCGGTGTTACGCAAG
>QVNV01009571.1:0-20568 GCA_014825455.1 Pseudomyrmex pallidus | reverse complement strand
CATTTACTTTGTATAAATATTATCTACTTTTGTTAATTTTTTATATTTTTATCTTTGTCAATGCGCTTGAGGGGGCTTCCCAGAGCGCATAATAAATAAAGCACCTATCTATCTATCTATCTATCTATCTATCTCTCATTGTACAGACTCGCAATCAAGAAGTCCGGGTTTTCAGACAATTTGAGAAAGATTGTGTATAATGCAGTCCGTTGGAAATTCAAATTGAATTCGGGAGAGACCGGAAGCCTCATTCAATAATGAGATTTTCCGTTCGCGGATTTGAATAATAATGAGTCTCGCGGGAATAAGTTCTGATAACGATATCGATATCGAGATATGTGTGTCAGATCTGTGGGATTAGCCGCTCGCGGTCGGTTGATATAACTTTTATAGAAAAGTATATAGACATTATAACTTTCGCCGCGATAAGATCGCCGCGAGAATTAACGCGCGCCGCGAGAGGAGGAACGGCGTCTCTAAATACGTATAATAAAAAACCCACGTCCGTAGAAAGTGGACGGATCGCGCGGAAACTGGTAGCGCTAGAACGCCCGGATTTTATATATATATATATATCGCGTTCGATAAATCGCGCGATTATTCCGCGTCGTTTTTTGAAGAAATCCGGCGTTTGCCATTAAAGGAGGTTTTACGAGGCCGCGCGGCCGGCGCGCGCGATTCCCCTTTCCGCCGCTCGTCTCTCTCGCCCGCCCGTTCGGCGCCCATTGTAAGCGATATTTTGTATTCGAGAGAGAGAGACTAATTACAACTAGTTCTCGGTAATAATTAACGTAAACTCGCGGTCGTAAACTTAAATGGGGCAGAGCAGCTCTCTAATTAATTCCGCAACATCGTCCCGGGAAAGGGGCTTCATTAAGAACTGTTAAATTTCGCGAGACGACTTTAAAATCAAACACAGAGAGAGTGAGAACAGAGGCTGCGGGAGATATACGAGTTCCGTTTTACCGATCCGATTATAATTGAATAATAATCCCGAGCGTGTTGTGCTGCGAATCGCAACAAAGTAGAAGAAGCTCATTTTGCTAACTCGTGACAAAAAAAAAAAAAAGAGATATTTAAAAACAAATACGTGATATTACGAGAAATAAAAAAATGGCGAGTGTAAAAATAGCAATAATAATTATTTATTAGTTAATTATTGCATTTATTAAGAAAATAATTACAAGAGACGTCTCTTACAACACGCCGAGGAGGTAGTGAATGTATTTTCTCATTTACGGGGGGGAGGGGGTAGTGAATGTATTTTCTTATTTACGGGAAAAGTAAATATAATAAAAAAATACTTTTTGATATAATAATATATTAATTGCTCGTTTAATTGCGACGATCACTGCAAAACGGAAAAGTCGGTTCGCATTCGAGTTAGATGGAAACCACTTTCTTAAGCGAGGATAGAGTAAAAGCATCGTCGATCGCTTGATGGTCCCCCTCAATGAAAAGCTCTTTTCGCGCTCGTACGCACGAAACCGGGTCGCTCCAGTTTTTCGACCCCGCCGACTTTTCCGGCGTATCCGTTTTTCCACGTCGGAAACGACGATTCGCAATCGCGATCGCGCCGATATTCTCGTCTCGGTTCCTTCCAGCTCGCCAGAAACTCGTCTTCTCGCGTACTCGCGGGAACAGGAAGCGGAGGGGAAAAGGAAGGAAGGAGAGACCGAGATCGTGCGCGCGCGCGCGCGCGCGCTCACGTCGACGCACCGCGCCGACATCCCGGCCGAGAACGGCGCGGAGAGCGATAAAGTACGGCGGATAATTAATTTTATAGCTACTCAATTTCCGAGGGAATCGGCTACCGGAGGCCGCGGGGCCCATTTTCGTTAGTCGCGCCGGCAAAAAAGCGGATAAGGAGCGGCGGAAGGAGAGGAGAGCGGGTTCGAAAAAAGGAGTAAAAAGAAAAGAAGAAAAAAAAAAAAGAAAAAAGGGAGAAATCAAGCGGAGATAGAGAGTCGGCGCGAGAGGATGCGCCGCGGATCCCGCGGGAGTGCGAGCGGGACGGACGATCGGTAAACGGGAAGAGTACGAGCCCATCGACCAGATAGAGAAAGAAAGGTGGACAGCGGGGCGAGCGTGTCGAGGGGAGGAAAGGGAGGTAGGGAGAGAATATTCAGTCGGTGATGAGGCCCAGCCACAGATTTACGACCGGCAGCCACCGCGAGCACTACTTCGTTTCATCTTGTTTACTCTCTTTTCTTGCTCCCTCTTTCTTTATATTTCTCTTCCCCCCCCCGCAGCCCTTCCCGTACTCTTCACATTTCCCCTCTTTTACGTTCCCCTCGTCCCAACCTGTGTCGCTCCGTTTCTGGTGCCGAATCTTGTACGCCTCTTTACCCCGGCGCGCCAAACTTTATTAACCGGACAGGCTGTTCGCGTGAAAATTGGCCACGCGACCGGCGACGCTTTCCGCGATCGAACGCGCGGCAATTGGTATAGCGCGCTCGCATTTCGGCGACGCGCAATTTCAACGCGAATCGCGCAGCTAACTTTAATCAATAGAACATTACGATCGAATTTGCAATTTTCTTTCAAGATTTTATTAGATCATCATTTTTGCAAAAATATTGAAATTGGCGAAGAATTTGACACGCGGCAAAAAATCAGAACAATAAATCAGATTTATCAATTCTGGTTTCGGATAAAAGTCGAATCGCGAAGCAACCTTGCCTCGCGTTTTTCTACGCAAAAACTTATCTCCCACTTGTCCCGCGAATGTAAATTGTCGTCAATTAAGTTGCATAACGCTCACGCGTTTTTGTGTAATTGTGTAAAAGTCAAGGACAGGAGAATAATTTAAAAGTTTTTAACATAAAATAAAATACCGAAATAAAATAGCGAAATCTTCTTATACATGTGAACGCAAATGTATACGCAAAGTGGTCTTCCTAAAAAAAAAAAGGAAAGGAAAAAAAAAAGGAAAAGGCTGAATTTATGGACTTTTTTACGTGATCTAGTTTCGAATCATAGAGCGAAGAGAGAGAGAGACAGATAGATAGAGAACATGAAGAAGCCACAAGTACGTGGACAAAAAATAATTTATACCGGGGAACCGCATCGGTGCCTCACACACTTTCGTCACACATCTCACCGAGATGAAATGCCAAGAAGAAAGGATCCACGGAAGGAGATGAAAAAAAAAAAAAAAGAGATAGTGAATCGAGTCAAATAGTTACGGTCCCTTAGTCGCACGCAGCTCGAGAAAGGAGAAAGAGAAGGATGTAACGCGCGAAGCGAAAACGACCGAGAGAGAGAGAGAGAAAGAGAGAAAGATCGGGTAGAGGGAGGAGGAAGAGAAAGAGGCGGACGAATATCCCCCCGGGGTCCAAAGGACTGAAAAAAAAAAAAGAAAAAAAATCGATACGGAGGCACTTTAATCGCCTTTCCAGCGATCACGTGATCGCTCGGCTATAGGTAATTGCAAGTAAATTCGAATTGTCACGCATTATCACGGTAGCTCCGAGATATCTTGGACGCGCGGGTTTCCGCCGTGGTTCTCAATCCCTCTCCCGTCGGGGAACCCGCCCCGAATTGAATCTGATCTATTTCACGCGCGCGTAAATTCCCGACGACGACGACGAAAAATAAAGGAACGTGCGGAAAGAGCGTAGATCGTTCGCTCCGTTTTTCGAACTCACACGCGCGCGCAAACTCGATTATTTCCTATGACTCGGTCACGTTGGTAAGACGCGTGGAAGATTACGCTCTCATAGAGGATAATTATTAGATGTCGATCAGAGTCACGCGGGAAAATTCCGGAACAAGTTTCTAAATCGGAAAGTCCCGAGCGTTTATTTCCACAAGTTATCATTACCGATCTGATTAAAACGTTAAACAAGAAACAACGATTTATACAAATTGATTAAACTGGATCGTACGCGATCTCGGATCGCGCGAGTGGAAACGATCCGTCCCTCTTCTCTCCTCTCGTCACCCCCGGGAATCAAAAAAGAAATCTATCTCGCGCTTCTTAATCCTGGCTCATTCAGGGAAGAATAAGCACGTCTGTCAGAACGCGCGTCGACGGACGTGCGGACGATGGACGGACCTACGGTTACATAACTCGAGACGAAGGGTCGAAGACCGAGAGGAAGAGGGGCATTGTGTGCCGCGCGCCGTACGTAAAAGGCGGAACGCTTAGGAGAGGGTGTGCGTGGGAGGAAGAGGGGTTTGGATTTGGAAATTTGGTACATAGACAGTAAATGGGGTATCATGTTCAGTCTAAGGCTTAAGGACTTTTGTTTGGCGTGGGAGGCTGCCCGATCCCGACGTCGTCTCCCTCACACTTCAAATCTCGCTCTCCCTCGTCGTTCCTCCTCACACTCTCTCGTCCCGATCCCGAACTCTAGACTCAACCTCTGGTCCCCCCTCACATTCACAGTTTTCGCTCGAGAATCCGCCGCGCGATGTTCATTACATAGCAAAACCACATTATATCGATTAAAAAAAAAAAAAACGCGAAGAATCGGTGAGATGTTCGAAACGTGCTTCATATTTTATACATTATTATTTTTTTTTTTTTTACAGCAAAAGCGCGAAAAGGAACCACAGTCGGCCGATGTAGTTGCGATCTGATTTTTTTTTATCGACTCTGAGAAGAAGAAGCTCGTTACGCAACGGTAATTTCATTAATTTTTTGCGCGCGGAAGGAAGAGTGCGTTCCATTTTTTTTTCTTCTTCCACATCCCATATTTTCCGAAGACGAACCCCGCTTGTCATCGGCACGGCGGCGTTCAATTTGTCACGATAGACTCGGCGCGACAACCGCGTATATGCGACGCATCTTATCGTCTTATCGCATCGTCTTATGAATAAGACATCGCGATTATCGCCGCGGTCTCTCCTCAATTAAATCCGATTACCGCGCGCAGATATAGCGAGCGGATAACAGAGGCAGGCACACATAACTCCGATCCGGTTACTTCATTACGACGACGAGAGCGCGCGCGCGCACAACCTTGAGAAGGCTCGCACGAATTTCGATCGGCGTTAGATCGGTCTACGACGACCGATGTTTTTGAGACGGTGGACGTGGTGGAAAGAAAGAGAGAGAGAGAGAGAATCCACGCGTTTTCTTCTCTTCCGATTCCCTCCCGTCCCGCGCGCGTTTTCTGGTTCTGCTCGTGGTACTAGGCCGTGGTAAGGGGAAGACGCTGGCCACAAAGAGGCATCAAAAAAATTGAGTGGAAAAAAATGACGGGCCTCTCGCTACCGTGGTGCGTGATCAGGTGAGGCCCCTTACCGATGTGCACGCACACCGCGGCGCCGTTCTCTTTCTCTCTCTCTCTCTCTCTGTCTCTCTCTTTCTCAATAATGTCCGCGCGCGTTCGTACACCTTCCACCGAGATCTCGTGCGTGTGCCTTGAAACCAGACGGAAAGATAGAAAGAGAGAGAGAGAGAGAAAGAAAGACAGAACAGCTCGCGGCTACCGAGAGGAACGAAGAATGGACCTTGCCCGGCTCTATGTACGCCTTGCGAAATAAATCGTTTCTCTCTCTCTCTCTCTCTCTCTGTCTCTCAGATGTGCCTCGTCACACGCGTTCGTAATATCTCGCTCGTCGAAGGAAGCTCGTAGAAAAGAAAAAATCGGCGAATCTGGAACTATGCGCGCGTGAATATTCCTCCGCGGAATAGAGAAAAGTGTATTCGCGACATTCGAACCGCGCAAGATGTGGGGATGGAAATTAATCCGAAATAGCGCTCCGATCGCGCGTCGCGTATTTTAATAAAGATTGATGCGGAATATAAATAGAGGTTGTACAGAGTGTGTACATTCGATCGATGTATAAAATATAAATCCCGCGAGAGGTAAATATAAATTTCGATATTCCGAGAGAAGGGGGAAAGAGGAAGTGTTTCGCAACCGGCGAATTTTGACGTTTCTCGCACGAATGAGAGTCCCGCAAAAGCGACCGGCGGCGCAGCGTCCGTCGCTTTCCAGGATCGTTCGGAATCGATTCCTAGATCCACGGACGATATTATTCCGCGAATAATTTCCGCGGCGCGGTTAACTAGATCCGTGTTGCGGTTTTCCGGCGTTCAAGGAACGGACGGAGGGAGGATTGAGGGGACACGAAGCGCGTCACGAAGCTCCACGGCCTCGGATATCGATCGGCCGAAGTGGACGATGATGATGCCCGCCTGGCAGGAACCGAAGAGAGTACGAGGCAAATTGAAGGAAATACCGTGGGCAAGAAGAGCGCGAGAGAGAGAGAGGCGAACTAGATGAAGAGGCGAGCGCGCGCAAGTTGCGTGAACGCGACCAGAACAGAATGAACGATGGAAGGACGAGAAGCGAGAGGACGAAGAGACGTGACCGGTAAGACGAGAAAGAAGGAAGATCGAGGAAGATCACGAGGACGGGTGTACCGGCGAAGAGAAGACGCCTGGGAGGAAGGAGGGAAGAAGAGTGAGGCGAGAGGTAACGTCGAGGAGAGGCTCGCCTCGAACCGCTGAGGTGAAACGAAATGTTAATGGAAGGAAGAGCGGTGGGCATCGATGGATGAAGAAGCAGAAAGACATTGACGATGGAAGATGAAGCACAACGAAACAACGTTAGTGGTCGTGAGCGCGCGAACCGCGCGCCGCGCCACCGCGAAGGTGTGTAACGTGTGAAAGGAAAAAGGAGAGAAAAGAGCCAGGGGAGAGAGAGAGAGAGAGAGGCAGGCGAACGAACGAAAACCGCTAATTTCGCCACCGTGATGGTTGTGAAATTGCTGACAGGAAGTCGATAAGAGCGCAGATATATCTACAGAAACTAAACTGACAGGACGAACAAGAATCGAACGAGGAACGACCGATAAGACGACGGCAGGTGAATATATGTATTACGTAACGTCGAAGAGGATACATGCGGAATTTGAAAAAAAAAAAAAGAAAAAGAAAAAAAAAGAGAAACCTAATGAGAGAGACGAGAAAGAGAAAGAAAGAGCGCAATCCAATTTGACGTGAGGAAGCGGCGAACGGCACGCATCTAGAACGGAGGAGAAACAGACGTCGGGAGCTTCAGTAAAGAAGCTTAATGAAAGAAAGAAGGGGAGAGAGGGCGAGAGAGAATGATAAAGGAAGAAGCGCGGGACATTAGCGACGAAGGGGCCGGAGAGGGTTAACGGAAAGGAGAAGGAAACAACAAGTCGTCGGACGAAGAGGTACGAAGCCGCGCGCGCGGCTCAGAGAGAAAGATCTCCGAGGGCGGGGAAGGGGGAGAGAGGGAAGAGGAGTAGAGTAAAGGGGTTACGCGCGCGGACAGCATGAGGCGAGCGGGACGAGGATGCCAGGATTGAGGCAGGATGCTGCGCCGTCACGGTACACTAGCCTCCGGACTTGAATCCCGAGCCCTCCGGCCACGGAGGCGCATAGCTTCATTCAGGAGACGCTCGTCTCTTTTTCCTTTGCCTTTTCTCTACTATCGCTCTTTATCTCTCCGTCGCCTTCGTTCTTCGTCTTATTTCTCCCCGCGCGCGTCACCACGCCTCGGAGATCCGTGTATTCCCCTCGGAATGTTCGATAAGCAACGGAACGGTAGCCGCGACGGTCGACGACGTAAAGCGTCGTAAAGCGACAACGAGGTGGACGCGTTGGATTAAAGGACGAGATCGGTGAAGCGCGACCGACGCGATCGCGATATCGCGCGCTTTAAGTCCGTGACTCCGATTTCGCGTCGGGCGCGCGCGCGCGCGCGTGTCGTAATTCAGAACGCAACGCGCGTTTGAATTGCAAAGACGAGGAAAGTGCGTTTTTTTTTTTTTTTTTTATTCAAAAGTCGCGTTAGAATAATAATAATAATAATAAAAAATTGAATCCCAAATCTCGAAGCAGAAGAGCGATTCTACGCTTTTGTGAAAGTTTATTTCGGAGAACGAGAGACATAACGTCTCGCTTCGCGCGAGAAACATCGAAAATACACGTTCGGTCCGGTCGGATGATCTACGAGAGGCCATCGCGGCGCGAGACAACGCACTCGATTAATCGTAGAAGACATTAGTGAAACGAGCGTGACAGCACCGTTGCGCGCGAGATGAAGCATAATTTCACTTCCTGCCTTATGGGGGCGTGGTGATTGCGGCAATTTATGAATTCCTGAAAATTTTCAACAACCTCCCGCCTTAAATCAACTTTATATGTACGTTACCTCAACTCTTTTCCCTCGCCTTTAGTCCCTCGGACTTCCTTCGTCTTTCCGCACACTCCAGCGCGCGTTCAATCAATATTAACTAATCAAAAATAAATTTGCCACCGACACGTTTCCGCTTGGCGCGAACGTGTAACGCGCAAGAAACTTCATTTCTCGCCCTCGCAAAAAACTCACACAGATGCGCGCTGAAATTTATGTCAATTTGCAATTATAAATTATCGATTGTAATTTTGCAATTGTAATTTAAATGCCTTTACGAGAAGAGCGACGCTGCTTCTCTTTTGAAGATCGTTCCTTCTGCCGGCTATTCGCGCAGAATAAAAATGTTTTATATCGAACGATGTGTGTTCTCGATAACTTCACCGCGCGCGCGCTCGCGCCTTTTCTTACCGCGCATTTTTGTTTTTTGTTTTTTTAATTTTTTCCCAATCGCCGACACTTTTTTTTTCTCGCGCACTTCCCTCGCGTTCTCTTCCTCCGCAGACGACGCAGCCTCGCTCGTCGTAAGGATATCCGATAAAGAGAACGATTATAACGAGAAACTACTACTTTGTAACGCGCCGCGGAGGCCGATTAATCGCCGGTGAATCTGCCGCGGTACCGTTGCACGAAATCTGTGTAATTTGTAAACTTTTTTTTTTTTACCGGACCGCAAATGTGTAATTTGATTCGGTTTGTAATCTCCCGTCTGGGCAGAATTGAACGACAAGCCACGCACTGCCGGGAGATCGGGAGTCGGCGGGTATTTATTATTATTACATCCCGCTCTGCGCCCAGGAAGGCGGATAATATAAAACGCAACGATTCTTCTAGACCAATCGGTTTTCGCGCGCGAGAGAGAGAGAGTCAGAGAAATCGAGATCACTTTTTGCGAAAATTGAAAACCGAGTGATAATACATTGAATAAAAAAAAAGCGCTTCCAAAAGAAATAAAAACGTGTCGCGCTCGGGGGACATAATGTTTTACTTACTCCGCCCTTTTAAAACGCAGAGTCCGGCAATGTCGCAATTTATCGGCGAAATAATAAATTTGCCAATAAAATAATAAATATATTGGCGCAATTTTTTATCGATAAAACCGATATGTTTATTTAAAAAAAAAACACCGCGTATTACAACCGACAGTGACGAGAGAGCAGATAGCGTCGCGCGTTATCGTTTTATTACCCCCTTCCGACGTCGATAAAAACGGAACGTCGTCGAACGAGCGGCACGGCCGAGCTGATTAGTCATTAGCCGGTAAAATAATTTTAACGAAGCAACGTTCGCGTTTAGATTTGTTCCTTTGCTTAATTTCGTGCGCGCGCACCGCGCTAATGAAGCAGCGCGCGTTGACCGGGATCGACGCCGCGTCTTAACGACGATCATCCTCTCGCTCCTTCCGCGAGACGCCGCGCGAACGACGTAACGGAAATCAGCCGCGCGAAAAAAAAAAAAAAGATAGAGAATTCTTTTATTAAGACATTTCAAGTAACGGAGATTGCTGGTTTTTCACGACACGCGACGCGATCTCCGATGCGGAACAAAATTAGCCCCTTCGCGCATTGATATATATATTGTAGGCACATCCCAACGCGACAGATATACGCGCGATAACTGGTTTTAATCGCCGGTTTTGCGTTTTGCTCCTGTTTTTCTTCTTTTTTTTTTCCGCGCACAAGCGCCGTCACATCGCGAGCGTCAGATCGCGAGCGCGATCGAGAGAGCCGCTACATAATCCGCCCTACAACCGTTCGGCGAATATCGTTATTAGAGGTTTTAACGATCCACCTTGCGGAATGTGTCGCGTAATATGGCGTCCTTCGAAACTCTCCTCTCTCTTTCGTCTCCTTTTCCCTTGCCGCGCTTGCCGGCAATTATCGCGGAAAGCGCGTAGAGCCGTTAAAGTACTTTTAACGATTGTCTCTAAACGGCTCGTAAAACACACGTCAACGAATTTGCGAAACCCGAGATTTATCATCCGTAGGATGATGCGCGTCGGCCGCGGAAAATTTATCGCAAAGAAGTTTCTCGAAATCGAAAGGATTTCTTCGTCCCTTTTCCCCTCTTCTCCTCCCGCCCTCTCGCAAGCCTTTGTCGCGCCCACCAAAATCTTCAGCCCGATAAAAGTGTTCAGAGCGGCTTTAAAAAAAAATCCCCGTTTGGAATTATCAATAATGAGAGGCGATATCTCTTTGCACTCTGAAGAAAAATCTTAAAATACGGAAACTGAGGATGTTTCCTCCCGAAAATCCTCACAAAGAGTTTTTCGATATAATGGGATGTTAGAAAAAATTTTACGATCCTCACAAAAATCCGTTCTCGATATAATGGGATGTTAGAAAAAATTTTACGATCCTTACAGACATAGGCAAATTCCGTTTCTATCTCCGCTCGGATCAGTTTTTCAAAAATAAAAAATGAAAACATAGACATGTGAAAAAAAAAAAAATTGTCGCATGATTTATTTATTACGGTCTAGTCGATTTCCTGTACAAGGTTTGCGCCACATTTTCACTTTAGATAACATTCACACGATTGTCATCGTGATTTTCAAAAAGACGACCACGTGCGCCGCGCATACAAATGAGCGATCATAAAATCATTCTCTTCGTTTTCGAAACGACGAGAAACTACAGTTTCTCAACATTTAAATTACATTTATTACCGTTTCAATGTCGACATTAGTATTGAACTAGAATCTAATAAAAAGAGTTCTGGTGTCATTTGACACCAGAACAACCCCGGAATTGAATGTGTATTTTTAATTTTGCCGCATTCAAAAAATCACCTCGTTCGTTTATCTTTTTTTTTTTTGATATTTGAATAATTAATTAACAAAAAAGCAACTATAAAATTCTTTAATATATTCCACATTTATACGCTTTTTCCTTGTTGAAATTTCAAATCACTCGAAATACTTATTGCGAGTAAATCGCATTTCTGAATTTCAGTTTAACGGGTCTTGTTCCGGTGTTAAACCCATGCAAATGCAAACGGCCGTGCCGTTAGAGAATGTCAATCACATCATTTGTAAGTGTGCGAGATCATAAAATCGCGCAACGCGAAAATTCGTGTGTCGTAACCCGAGATATTACTTTCAAATCAATGCGCGCAAGCGACACAAGTTAATATCCGCATCGAATTCCATATTCGATGTGAACGATCAGGTGTTTTACTCTTTTTTTTTTTTGTTACCGGGTGTGCGGGTTTGTCGAGTTTTAGAATCGGACATATCTACCGTGAAAAAAGGAAAAAAAAATATATCGAGAGAACGGAGACATTTTACCCGAAGAAAGGAAAGAAAGATGAGAAAGCTAATTCGTTAATAAACGACTGAGATGGCTTACGGTAGCTACATCGCACATTTGCTTGGTTAAATAAAACGTAAAAGGGTTACAGCGACAAAAACGGACAGATCACCTATTTCGTTGCAAACACTTTAGCGGTAGCATTTTTTTATTCAGATACGATATTTTTAGGCCCATATCTATTAGGAGACTTTTAAAAAACGAGCTGCCACTGTTTGCGACTATTGTTCGCGTGACAGCGTGTAAAAGCGTTCTAGTGTGACGAAAAAAAATATTTGAAATCCTAAAAAGACCGAAATTGGCACGAAAGCGTCGCATTGTGACAGTCGAAAGGGTTGAACGTTTCCAATATTGTAAATATTAACCTCTTTGAAAACGACTTGATATTTGTTTCGTCCTTCTCAAAGAAACGACTTACACGGCAATACTTTTTCAGACTTCTGGAATTTCGGTGTCTCTCAGAGAAAGGAGAGGAAAATAGACTTTTTTTTTTCAGAAAAATAAACAGAGTATTTCGTTCGCGCACGAATTGTAATTTACATAATTCCGCGTTTCTTCTGTACAACAATACAATTTTTTCTCATTTTTATATAAGAGCAAACTTTTCGCCGAATTCAAGTAAAAGCGACTGATTTGCATGAATCACATCGCGAGGTGTTGCTCAGAACGGGAAATGTCGACTTGTTACACGGAACTTTGCGCAATCGCGATGAAACTGATCGGTAACGTTAAATCAAGTAATGTACTTACAGTATGCGATAAAAATATTTATTTTGCGTCTCTGATAAAGTTGTTATTTTACTCTACTGTTGTTATTATTCTCACAGAAGTTTCTAAGACTGTACTTACGGAAATACAGACGCGATCTCTTCACACGATCAGCGATACCGTCAATTTCTGTCAATTACCGTTCAATATTCCCGCGATACCGATGCGATCCGAGAGAAATCCGGATCAATATGTGTTTGTCAATATATATATTCCACATCAATCCGTCAACATTAGCCACGCGCACCGTCAATGATATCGTCAGTATTTGTTGATATTGACAATATCACCGGCCGTGCGAGATCTTTACGCCGCCAAGATGGCGAACAAATAGAAGTCAAAACACATCCGCTGGGACAACCAACGGGAAAACTGAGTTAGGGTAAAAATATAAATTCAAATCTATTCGTCGCGCAACGGGGTGAAGCAGGCAAGAATCTAATCTCACGTTGCGTCGTCGTTTGCGAGAAATTCTTCAAATCTCTCGCTCGCGATAGGGAATTTTCGCTCTTATTGTTTACTTTTCTTTAATCTCCAATCTCCACTTGTGATTTATATACTCACCTGCGGACACATCTTGCACTGGTACTTTCGCGGCGGATGCGAATGCGGTCCGGCGAGATGTGAGTTCAGATGAGACGGATGGGATGGTTTGACGGTGAGGGGCTGAGGAACCACGAGCAGGCTCGTAGGTGGACTGCCGCTGCTGGATCCGCCCGCGCCACGATATTGCTCGTCACCTGCGAATCAGTCACAAAAGTTTCGTGTGTAATTCGCCTTGAGCGCGCGCGCGCAATTGTCATCGGACGGCCGCGTGACACAAAGCAAGCAGCCGCCGTGTAATTGGTAAACATATCGAAAGCGGTGTTGTTTATGTATGTTTTATTAACCCGTTGCGGGATGAAACAAGAGACGAGAGTCTGAGGCGCTCCGTTGTTTTTCGAGCAAACTATACGGGGGGACCAGCACGAGTCGAAGAGGCTTGACTGAAATCGCGCGCGCGCGTCCTTTGCGCTCGCGTTAATTATCTCCTCAGAAAGAAGTTCTTCGATTTAATTTGCTCTCCGCGCGATTTCTCTCTCTCTCGTATATAACCTACTTCGATCATAAAAGCAGGTCCGCGCGGTGCGTTAATGGCCGGCAATCGTCAGCATTTTCCCGAGATACGCGCTATTGAGCGTTAATAATAGATTAAAAGCGCTCCTATAGCGCGTGCGTTATTATCCATACATACGCATGTAAATAACGACGCCCTGGGTTTTTCCCCGATGTGTGTGTGTGTTTGTGTGCGTGCGCGCGATCGCGCAATTCGTTTCATATCAAATCGCACAACACATCTAGTTGCGTAATATATATATATATATAATATATACACGTACAACACGTGTCTATAATTTATATTATTACTTACGAGATCCACAAACCCGATATATGTATACAACACCGAATCTAATTGCGCGAGGCGAGTAAATCTATATCTCGACAAATTGTTCGTAATTCACTCGTCGTGTGTAACTTATCGCCGATCGTTACAATATTTCGCTCTCGCTAAACGCTACTTACACGACAATAAAGACCAGTGCGCGCGCGAGCGCGTGACACAGGACCGAAGTGTATGTACACACACACGCACACACACACGCGCGTGTACGGATTATTATATTAATACGCGCGTTCACAGACCGCGGGCACAGGTGAGCGCGCGGACTGACACACCAGCACGCGCGCAAGACGTGTGTGCTTGTACCGAGAAAGAAGCAGCACACGGACGGTCGAGAACGGTCCGACCGACTGACGCAACCCGCGAGGGGGCAAGGATCCCGCGGGTTGCAAGGACGAGTGATCCTGCGTTACGAGTGCCTGTCATTATTAAAGCGGAGTTCTCGATATATCGATAGCTGCTCGGCCGACAGGTTGGCTACGTCGTCGTTTTTTTTTTTTTTTTTTTTTTTTCGGTATAAATTCGAGAGAAATTACAACTTCTCCGACGAGCGAATTATTTGCCGCCGCCTTCGAATATCGGCAGAGAGAGAGAGAGAGAGATATTGAAAAAAACTCTTCGACGATGGGAAGAAATTTTACGCCACTTTGCGCGCGAATCGAGTTTTTCGAAAATACATCCGTACGCGACCGTCTCCGGTTATTTAAAGAACAATTTAGGACTTTTGTAAGAAATTAATATCGTCGGTGCGCGACATCCTTTTTACGCCGACATCCTTTTCTTGCACGGAATCGATTTTGACGCGCTCAAGAAAGTCGGCGGCGGTGGCGCAAAAAAACGAAGCGTTAACCGACGCTTAAATAGAGGAAGTTATAATAAATTATGTACTTGATCTGTTTCCTGCCGATATATAATGGAAAAGTTTATCGCTCGACCTTGAGAGAGCGGCGAGTAAAAAGAGCGCGCAACCTCTCGCTCGGAAACTCGCGCGCGATCGCGAAGGAAGGGGGATTTATGATTCAACGGTTTGATACGAACGGCAGGTATTACAGTATCCGATCGTACGTTCCGATTTGCAAATAGAGATCGCGCGCGAGCAAAAAAAAATCGCGAATTTTATTTCCCCCTTTATAGTTTTGCGCGCGAGAAACGTTGCAAAAATAGAACCAGAGAGGAAGGAAAAACCTTCTCCTATGCGATTCGCATCGGCATTAATGTGACTTCATAATTTATTAATAGCGTCTTTATTGCTCTTCACGCGCCTGCGCGCATCCTCGCTCGTTAGGTTCGCTCGTCGTTTTCAGTTCAGAAGCGAGGACCCTTCTCTCTTTCTCACACAAGGACGGGGGCATCCTGTGACTTTTACGCGAGCGCGCGTAGGCCGAGAAACTCCGTTTCTCTAATGCCTCCTACGCGTCTATATCTCTCTCTCGATTTCGAGCTGAGAGAAGAAGCCGATGTGTGTAAAAAACACGTTGAACACGTAAAAGAAAACACGCGGGCGCGCGAACACATATATCGGATATTATATTACGTGCAAAAACCCCCGGCGATGACGATTTGCGCGCAAACTTTTCAAGCAGATAAAGCGATAATTAAGCCTCGCGCGCGCGCGCGCGCGCGTTGCGGTGCGCCGGTTATAATCCGTCTATATTTACATCATGGATGAAGGTGCAGTTTGCATAATTTACGCCTTCGTGCTATACTTATTCGCAACGATCAATATTGATATTAATTAATGATAATCCCCGAATCGATGGCTATTTGTAATTTAGGACGAATCTGACACGGGGGATATTTATTTTGGACTCTCTCTGTCTCTCTCTCTCTCTTTCCCCGGATGTGTGCGGATGGATGTGGCATTGATTTGCGCAGCGCGAACGTGTGTAAGCGCGCGCGTCATCGTGCGACGTTACACCAATATTCTTTTCTGCGTTTTGAAGAAGAAATTCCCTGTCGATTATTTTATTCTCTTCCACACCTTTTGTTCTCGGCTTACGTTTTCAAATATTTCTTTCAATGCCCACGAGTGTTAATTCCTGCCGTATTCGAATCGTAACCGACGTTCTCTCGCGTGACAATTCGTCGAACGATATATCTCGTTGCGACACTGCGAGAATCGCGCGGCCGATATTAATATTATAATATCGAGTACGCGCAGCATCAAAGTTCAAGGCGCGGATACGCTTAATGCGATGCAATAATTCCATAACTTCACTCGCCGCCACGTTATGTAACACGCGCAAGTTTATCGAATTAACGACACATTTGCGGGCTTCGTACGACGCGCTTATCGCGAATTTATTTCCGCGCGATGTCCGCGTTTCGTTTCCGCCTAATTACCTGAAGAACGCGGTATATTACGCAATCGACGATGAACGCGCACCTTTTTAATCGGACGATGTGAAAACGAAAGAACGTCGTCGTTTCTCGAGAAAGTTTAACTCAAACTTCATTCGCGACGTGTGTGTGTTTTTTTTTTTTTTCGCCTGTCTCTACAAACGTCACGATCTCAACTTTCCCGAAATCCTTCAACCGCCGGTTTATTCAAAACGTATGATTAAATTTCGCGCTACGACTCTTTCGCTTTCGACGTGCGTCGTCGTTTTATCGCCTCGCGCGCGTGAGTTATTTATGAACCGCGCCGGTGGCTAAAATTTATATCTTTTGCGTTAATTACTTTCCGGGAGATGAACGTAAAACGAAAAAAAAAACGAAAGCTTCCAATATATGCGCGTCACATTTAAAACGCGCGTCGCCGCGGATAATTGCAGAGATCGCGTTAGATCCCGAGATCGACTTCCCGGTATACGACTTCTTTTTTTTTTTTTTGCGCGCGATTCGCGTCTCTTCTCGCGAAAAATAAGTCGTTCGTTTTCGCCTAACCGATCTTACGCGCGGAGATTTATGTGCGTACATGCCGCGCGCCGTGTCGCACGTAACGTTCTCCTCGCGGCACAGCTAATTGATCTTTCCAGCGCGCTTGAACCCGATAATTATCATTTACATACCGCGATCTCGTACGAGCGAGAGTCACGGCGCGCTCTTCGGCCCCGTGCAACATCGGCGACGAAGAGGCCGTGTCTCGACATCCGCGCGGCATACATCGAGAAAAATGCGCGGAACTCGCGCGTAGGCCTCGACGACGGAATAAAACGCGTTTTCTGTTTGCCGGGCGGGAGAAACAAGCGCATGAAAATAAGGATTGAAAAATGTAAATAGAACTGGACGCGGACCGAAGGCTGGTGAGTTTGCGGCGCGACTCGTGGAAAATAATCCACCTCTTCACACGTAATCCATATAATCTTAAGCGATCTCTCCTTTGCAACGTCCCGCTAGCGGCGCTAGCTAGAAGTGATCTCGTTCCTCCATAGACGCGCGCCGCGATGATTGTTGTCTTTTTTTGTCGTTTACGTCACGTCTGTTTTTTATTGTTTTGCGTATTATTATACATTTGACGCCAAGGAATATCTACAAGAAAAACACAACACGATGTAAATTTAAATTACCGTTAAATTAAAAAAAAAGAGAGAGAGAGAGAGAGAGAACGAAGACTTATTGATATTTCTCCGAGAATTTTCCGGCGGCGGCTCGACGGTATTTGTCAACGGTAAAACGACAGGGTAACGGGGGGAATAGGTCAAAATATTTTTCCCGATCGACATCACACAGCGGCGAATAATGATATATTTTCGTGGGACGTTCGCGCGCGCGTTGAATTTCACATGAGCGTATTTTCACGCACGTGGTCCCGGAGAGCTCGGCTGGCAAAACACACAGAGCGGCGCGCTTAAAAACCATCTCCCGTTTCCATCCTCCTTCTCTCATCTGTGCTGGGCTGTTGTAACTACGGGTGTTGGTCGCCGCCGCGGACAACACACGCGTGCGCAACGCGCGCGCGCTCGTGACGAGAGCGTTAATGACGTATGACGCCACACGCACCTCCTCGGGCGTTATTTGCGGCGCGTAATTTTAATGGAATTATCGCGTCTCTTTCGGCACCTACGCGAATAAAAAATGCTTTTCCTCGGCGCGTCGCGCGTTTGACCATTTTCGGATTAACTTGACTAACGCGCGGCGCTCGCCGGCGGAATCTATTTTTTTTCTCTTTGCGACGCGTGCGTAACCGGTGTTTCCCGAATTTTGTTGCATTTGATGCGCGTGCAGCGGTAGATAAAAACAAAAAAAAAAAAAAACGTCCACATTGTATGTAAATTCGCACGCAACAGTGTGAACGTACGGCTTTGTGGTGTAATTATATGTGCGGATAAAATAAAAAACGTACCCGTTAAAAATCGAAATCGCAAAAGTCGAGACAACTGGTCCTCTCTCTTTCTCTCTCTTCCTCTCTGCACCGCGACTGACTCGCGGGAAGCGCGCGGTTTAATAATAATCGTGGGAGCGCGGCAATTACTTCCATTGTAACACATTTAATTGTTTACCAGCTGCGTCATACCCTATATGTGTGTGTGTGTGTGTGTGTGTGACGCGGGAATCCAACAAGCCACGACAAATCGGCATGCTGACAGTTCATTAAAGGCAAAAGTGGAATAAAGATCTAACGCGATAAAACGCGCGCGCACACAACACGCGTTACCGTAAAGCGAAAATAAATCTCCCTTTCAATTTGCGCGATCCTCGAACCAATAGATATTTCGTCTATCATTGCTTTTCTTGCGTGTATTTAAAAAAAAAAAAAAAGAACATTACGATGAAAATAAGTAAAAATAAATAACGACGACGAGAGTTTGTTATTTTTCCTCATGTGTGTATCAAAGTGTTTTTCAAAAACTCGCGAGGGTAGAAGTCGTGTTGAAACAAGTCATTCAGCTGCGCACAAAAGAAATGCAAATCTGGCTTAAATCCTCGTTTTATTATCGACTTATTCAGCTCTTACCGCGGACAATCGCGAAGTGCATCGCGCGCGCGTCTGATGTGTGTGTGTGTGTGTATGTCGTGGCCTGCACTTGTCTCTCTCCCCAGTCCTTCATGAATATTCACCGTTCGCGCGCGATCGTCGCGAATCGATCCTGACGTCATGCCTGGGAGTCGATAGGATCAAGGATCCTGTCTCTCTATCTCCTTCTCTCTCTCTCTCTCTTTTTCTCTGCATCAATATTGCACCGAAGCTGCCGGCGCGTGATGCATCTCGTTCGCGCTCGATGCGCGTCCCTCCTCTCTCGCGATTTCGGCCGACATGACTTAGCAACACGTCAAATTTCAGGGTCGCGCGTCAGCTGAACACAAGTCGTGAAAAATACATACGAGGATCCCGACCACGTCAATTCGGCTCGTCTCTCTACACCTCCCCGGGGTGTGGAGGAAAGGAGGACATCGCGTGCACATGTGTTCATTATTTATATTTACATATTTACATCCAAAATACATACACATATACGATATGTACGTTTGGGGACTATTTGTGTACGCGAGCTTCTGTATAGATGGGACGCTAATGTTGAGGTCGATAGTAAATTATGCAAATAACTCTGCTTGGAAATGTCAGTGGTTGCGGACGACGGTCGATCCGTCCGACTTGCAACCGGGACCAGCTCTCTCGTCTCCAGGAGCGAACCGCGGATGAAACGCGCTCACACAAGAGAGAAACTGAGGGAAAAAGAGCGAGTAGGTTGCACGACGATGACAAGAAGGAAACCGGGTATGAGATTGCCCGCGGAAAAGAGACGCCGCGCGTCCGAAGCGCCGATATAGATACAGAATGAATCTGCAGATGGAAACGCGCGCGCGCGTAATAATTTCCGAGAGGACGATATACGCTCGTGGAAAAACAAAAAAAAAAAAAAACCGCGCGTAATAACAAGCCGATAATAATAAACGACGGTAATGACAACGAGATGATGAGATTGTCGCGGGGACAAATATTTGACAGACTCATTGTGCGGAAATTATTAGTTTCGAGCAAACACAGTGTGTTTTGCAGTCACGCGCGCGCGCGATATTTCATATGTAAAAAAAAAAAGAAAAAAATTAGATCGGCAGGTTTATCGAGAATTGTGCGATAATGTGAGGCCTGTCGTCAAACGTGTCTCTCTATCTATCTATCTATCTATCTATCTATCTTTCTCGGAGACTAAAAAGTTAATAACAATTTAACAGGTTTTTAGCGCGCTCATAAGAATTTGCTTCTTTTCATCGGAAAAACGAGTTCTACGAGAATGATCGGGGAAAAGAAACGGAGAGAAAGAGAGAGAGAGAGAGAGAGGAAAAGGGAGATTGTTTTTGCACGCAAATAAATACAGTCATTCCCCACAACCCGGTTAACTGTATCCGGGATTATTGAATCTCTTGTTTGCGCGTGCAGGAGCGCGGTTCATTTCTGCTTCTTTGTAAGCCTCAATCGCATTATCGCGATAGATATCATCGATGGCACGTAGAGCGGAACGATAATGACACGTTTCATTTACACGTATGTATACACGTGTGTACGCGCACACTTCAAACCCTCTTCTTCTTCGTATGTATTTTTCTATCTGTCGACGGGAAATATGCGTCTTCTTCGCGTCTAAAAAAACTTTCTCGGAAGTTCGACGCCGAGAACGCTTCCGTGCCATTTCCGCGCACGCGCCACCGAGAGGAGAAAGGAATTATCTCGGCAACGCGCTATTTGTAAATTTTGTCGAAACATGAGATAATTTTATTTGTTAAGCGCTTTCAGAAAATTTCCTCAACATAAACAAAAAAACTGGTCGAAATAACAAAAACGATGAAAGAAAATGTGAAAAATTAACATTGTAAAATGAAAAGAAAAAATGGAAAATAACAATTAATGAAAATGAAACCAAAAATAAAAGAATAAATAAAATGAAAATACAGATTGATTGATTGATAGCTTTATTTATTAAGCGCTCTGGGAATAATTCCCCTCAAGCGCTAAACGACAAGAGAAAGTTACATTAGTTTA
>QVNV01009570.1:0-14718 GCA_014825455.1 Pseudomyrmex pallidus | reverse complement strand
ATATTTTTCAAAGAATAAGAAAGAAATGACAAAATGAAAGTGTAATAATTTATATATGCGAAATATTTAATCGCGATATTTGCAATAAAAAAAATTCTATATCGATTAATTGATAATTTAGTAAAAGGAAGAAAATCACTTTAGAGTTACACGAAAGTTTGTAATTTGCAATAACAATAAATAGGAAAAACGAAATTGCGAGCCGCGCACTACAAGAAACACATCCGTCACGCTCGAACGCTCGACGCGATATGAATGAAGCTCGCTGCGCAGTGAGTAGCGCAGTAGAATTTTCCACTACGCGCACGTGCTCCCCACTACATGCGCTGCGGACCCAAGGGCGTGTAGTAGGGGGGAACAGCAAGTGTTCGAGCTCCGAGCGCGAAAACAACAAAAAAACTCGCTCTTGGAGAACCTTCTCGGCTTTTGAGTATAATACACTTATACATATCCTATATTGCATAGTAAAATTTAACACATTTATTAAATTTTCAGTCTCTTTTCCTAAATAGTCGTGAATAGTATTATTTCTCGGTAATATAATATATGTTTCTCCTTCGGTTCATCGCAAGAATAAAATGTAAGAACTTGAAATCGCGATAAAGTTACGTCTTTCCCGCGATATACACTCGAATAATCAATGTAAAATATTTCGACGCGGAACAATTCAGAGTATGAATAAACTCCGTATAAATTCTATACGTTGCAGGTCGTAAAATTCAAGACGTCGGTTATGTTGTTTTGATTCTAACTTGTATTTGCTCGCGAGGTGAGAAACATGTTTATCAGTTATAGCCGTGGACGTACAGAACTAAGTGACTTGTTAAAATAAGTAAACAATTACGTTTTCTCGTGTATTCTCGCGCAAAATAAGAAGATGCTAAATTGTAAGTAGTAAGAGTATGCACTATAATATTGAAATAATAGAATGTGGATAATCACTAATTCTTTTTACATTCGGCTTATACAGATATTATTTACTTATCGATAAGTAAAGTCGATGTAGCACGGATTTAAACCTTACATTTCTATATCGTCTGAGAGTTGACATCCTTCGTAGTTCCCATTTTTGTGAATGCGATAGCGCTGAAATCAACAGTTTAAAGCCATAAATTACTCGGCAATATTTGCCTCGTATTTTGAATGAGCGGAAAGTGACAGTAAACGCGAGAAAATGATCAAATTGACGTGTGACATTAGTCTGGAAAATTACACGTTGATCTTGCCGTCGGTCGCGGTTGGAAATGTCGGACAATTGTCGGTCGACTTGCTCATCACGAATCTTAACCTTCAGAAAATCGGTCGAATTTTCAGCACGGCGTTCGTGCCCATCGTCGGCGCGAACGCTTACGACGAGAAATCAAACGAGCTCGTCACGGCGATTGACATTTACGCCGGGACCGAGAAGCAAATTGTCGTGGTGCAAATTCGTTCGCCGTACGTGGACGATCTCACAGAGTTCTTCGAAGAGCTGAAGCAATTTGTCATTGAAAGAAAAATAGTCAAGGTAAAACTGCTTGTTAATCTGCTGTGGTTGTCAACAACATTACGTGGCAAAGATCGCATTTGTGACATTTATTGTGTTCTAGGTAATTATTCTGGCCAGTTCTTACGACTACGAGAGGAGAGAAATCCAACCGAATCCTCTCAAATTGAGATACGTTGCTTCGTCTGATGTACAGGCTGAAAGTGGCAAACTTTTCGACGATCTCAATTGGATTCCACACAAACCTAAGATCGAGAGTGATGATACCGGTGTCGAAGAAAGATTACAGATACCTGGTGGTGGATTTGCAAAGAGCATGTTCAATTTTTTGTCCGACGCCAAGATTCCTTGTGCTGTTTTGTTCAAGTTTTGTTCCGAAGGAGACAATACTTCGGACGCTTTACTTCTGGTGCACTACTTGGATCAGTGGATAGATGTGTTAGGGACACGTCGCAGAAGTGTCACTTGGAAATTTCCACCGTCTTGGAAACACTTGTTTGGACAGCCACCTCCACTTGGCATATACTGAGTATCTTATTGCATACTCTGTTGATCTTATGACAATTTTACTAGAGTTTTTACAAATGTATATCTGGACATATGGATTAGCACATATCTGTTATTTAAAAACAGAAAAGCAATTTGTAATTGTACAAGTTTATTAATACAAAAATAACTATAGTATATTTATATACACATATAAAAAGATATTTCTTTAAATCTCATGTGACAATGTCTGGTGTTTCCTTCTCTCACCATCCACATTGAACATGCACTGAACATATTTCATAAATAATTTTTATAACAAAAACTTGTATTTGAATATTTTTCCTTAAATATTCACTTTATTTTCTATAAGATGGTTTTTTTTTATGCTAGAAGCTTGTGTTTTGCAGAAAATGCTGTGTAACACACAAAAGTAGCTAAGAACGCAGCCAAGAATTCGGAGTTCACCCAGGGACCAAGGTATGCACCGGGATTATTGAGAACAAGTACACCCAGAGGATTCACACTGTCAGGATCTTCTCCGTTTCTTATTGCTTTGCGCACAGCAGCGTATTTCTCCTCATCGTACAGTTTTATGTAGTAATCGCCAGATCTTGCTTTCTTCACGTCTTCCGTCCAAGATATCTATACAACAATATTTTTTAAGTATTATGTTTATTTTCTAAAGGAACGTGTAAACCATGTAACAAATATGTTTTTGTTAATTGAAGTTTCTTCATTTAATAAGCATCTGTTTGTTTCAAAAGTGAACTATTTTATGTTACTTGATCAGAGAGAAATTACCTGATATTTATTGTCGGCGCTCAGTCTCACCGCTGGCAGGGTCTTGCCCTCGACTTCGGCGTAGAGACTGATTCCCTTGACGCCGTTGCTGCACTTCAACGTGAACTGCATGGTGAAGGCAACGTTTGTGAGAACCGTCGCGTCCTCCGTCACGTATGACGAAGTGGTGAACTCGGGTTTCTGACAGGTCTCGGCGACAACCGCGGCGATTACGCCCGCTAACGCGCACAAGAAGACAACCTTATTCATATTGCAAGTTATATCCGACAACAGCTGTCACTGTAACGACTGTTGACTGTCTGTGACGGAGGCTCGCTGAAAAGTACACTCCGGCTTGTTCCAACCTCCAAGTCGACGTGCGCTCGCAATCCAAATAACTCCAACCGGTCAACCGTTTGTCGAGTAACGAGCCACGTCAGTAAGACTGGCGTGTTCTTGTTCCTAGTCCCACTATCTGGTGAGCAAGTTCGGATTCATGACGGTACCAATAGGGAACGTAGCCAAGATATAATCAAAAGTCGATGTAACACGGATTCAAACCCTACATTTCTATATATCGTTTGAGAGTGGACATCGTAGTTCCCATTCTTGTGGGCGTATGACGCTGAAATCATTAGTTAAAAGCCTAGGTTAGATTAAAAGTGTCGCGAAAAACAGTGGATACACTTGTATATGAATGCACTGTTGAATAATAAAAAGGAGAATTCGTTTGGCAACGCACGGTTTGGTTTTTTTAAACAGCAACAATGCACGACGCTTACGAGGAAACGTCTATATTAAATATTACTGTACAAATCGAATCTATGGCCGCTTACGGTGAGTAAACAATTTCTGAATTGGTTATATCATAATCATATTACACTCCTATCTGTAGGTAAAAAAATATATTTATTCAATGTGTGTTAATTGTTTTAGATGACAATCTATTGATAGGCACGCGAGAGGGTCATCTTCTTATGTATAATGTCCCATCAGTGTTTGATGACAGCCACAAGCTGGAATTATTGCGACACAGCAAAAATTTTAACAAGAAACGAATCAATCAGATAGATGTTGTACCAGAATATAATTTATTGATCATTTTAACAGGTACTGTGATGAGAATTGATATGTGCCCCACAATATATTTGTGGGATTTGTGTAATAATATATTATAAGATAACAAAATGTTTCAGATAATATTGTATGTATTCACGACTTAAATTCGCCAAACTTTCAACAAATAAGTCAATTATCAAAAACTCGTGGTGCCACTTTATTTACTATGGATGTTCAGTCAACTGAGAGTCTGACTGGAGAGAAGAACACTGTAGTGCGACTGTGTGTTGCTGTTAAGCGTAAATTGCAGCTATATTATTGGAAGGGGAAGAAGTTTGAGGAATTCAAAGATTTTGAGTTAACTGTGCCTGATATACCTCGTCAGTTGTCATGGTATAACATATATACATATGCTAAAACATCAGTATTGGTATTTTATTGTAATATCTTGTTAAGTATCAGTTATTTTTAAAGTGATTATTTTTAAATTAATTCTTAAGGTGTGGTGAAACATTAATATTGGGTTTTCGCGGATTGTCTTATACAATTTTCGATCTGAATGGTAAAACTAAGGAACTTTTTCCTACTGGCAAGTCCCCGGAACCAAATATCACGAAATTATCAGAAAATTCTTTTGTATTGGGGAAGGATTCTCAGTCATTTATCATGGATACAAAAGGAGAACTGGTGCAACACAATCCTGTAAAGTGGTCTGACACACCTAATGCAATATGTATGAACTTTATTGTTATTGATTCTGTTCTATAATGTCTTGTTAATTAGTTGAAATTTTGTAATGTTATTTTTCAGCGTGGGATGAACCTTATTTACTTGGTATTGTGCACGACAGATTGGAAGTGTACACTCTTGAGGGATGTTTGCATATTCAGACAATAAAGGATCTTAATAAGGCCAGGCTTATATATCGATGTAAACAAGGAAAAGTCTTTGTGGCATCTATTAGTCAGATATGGTGTGTCAAAGCAGTTGATGTCACTTTACAGATTAGGACTCTATTGGAACAAAATCAATTTCAGTTGGCGTTAAGATTAACCGTACGATCAAATTTTCATATTTTGTCAATGCAATCTCTTGACTTGTGTGTCTTAATGTAGCGTTCTTAATACATATGTTTGTTTCGTTACACGAACACGTAATTTCAGAGTTTGTCGGATATAACGGACGAGGAGAAAGCCAAACAAACGTACAAGATACAAACGTTGTACGCGCATCATTTGTTCTACAATAAACGATTCCAAGAGGCGATGGATCTGTTCTTGCAACTAGGAACTGATCCGTACGAGGTGATCAGATTGTTTCCGGACTTGGTCACACCGTCGACCAATACCAATGAGCTCAGTGAACCAGCGCCCAGTCTGCCGAAGCTGCAAGATCATGACTTGGAGAAAGGTTTACGCGCGCTGATAGTTTTTCTGACTGAAGTTAGGCATAAATTAATGGCAAAAGACAAAGAGCTTGCTAAAGAGAAGAACGAAATAAACGGAGAAAAGAATCTGACTGCGGTAGCTACGGAGCAGCTTCTAAAGATTATAGATACCACACTTTTAAAATGCTATCTGCAGGTAAAACACGAAACAAATGCATGTCTGAAACAAATTTCTCGCAAATATCACACGTAGTGTGATCGTACTAAGTAGTGAAATTTGGATTTTGTCTCGCAGACCACCGATGCTTTGGTAGCACCTTTACTCAGACTGAATCACTGTCACCTGGCAGAGGCTGAGAAAACTTTGCTAATGCATCAGAAGTATCCAGAGCTTATCATACTGTATCAAACCAAAGGGCAACACAAGAAAGCGCTGGAACTACTCGAGAAACACGCGAAAGAAAACGATTCTAGTCTGAAAGGCACTGAAAGAACTATACAGTATTTGCAACATCTTGGCAAAGATCACATGGATTTGATTCTGAAGTTTGCTGGATGGGTTTTAACGGAGGATCCTGAACAAGGCTTAAGAATATTTATGGAAGATATACAGGTGCCGCAGAACTCTTTCTGTTTTATTCACATGTGAGACTTGTTGTGCATGTATTTTCTGCTCACAGGAAGTGGAACATTTACCCAGACCAAAGATATTGGACTATCTTCTCCGTTTTCACAAGGACTTGGTGATACAGTACCTGGAACATGTGGTACACGTTTGGGAAGACACCAATCCGTTATTCCACAATGTGTTGATACACCAGTACAAGGAAAAGTGTCTGGCCTCCATGAATCAAAACGCAACGCCGGCGGAAAAGGAAGCCTCGCAACACATTCGGCAGAAGTTGCAACAGTTTCTGGAGAAATCGCCGTATTACACGCCAGAAACGATATTGGTGCATTTCCCGTTTGACAGTTTGTTCGAGGAACGTGCGATTATACTTGGCCGACTCGGTCGTCATCAGCAAGCTATATCGATATACATCAGTCTTTTGAACGATATACCGCGTGCAATACAGTATTGTCAAAATGTATATACTAGATATCAAAGTAAGTGGAGTTAAAATATTAATTGTTTATCGTGAATATGTCAAGATAACGTAATTAGTTTAACGTTTCAAGATCAAGATCGCGCGGAGAAACAAAAGCAAACGGACAATGCGGACGAGGTGTACGTTTTGCTGATTCAGCAATTGTTGAAACCTGACAACGAGGGAGTTTTAATGGCTGGTAAGTGTTAATGCAAACGCTGTACTTAGATACAATTTATATAACGTTTAAACAACGCATCGAAATCGAATATCTTTTATATGCGTTTTATCAAGGTTGTAGTCCGGAAATACAAAGGACGACACAACCAGATTTGGAGATGGCTCTCCGGTTGTTGGAGGAACACGCTTCGAAGATAAATCCGATGAAGGCGCTAGAGGTTTTGCCAGATTCCGTTCCCATAGGTAGAATAAAACACTTCCTGGAAGTCAGTTTGCAGAACAATCTGAACGCGAGGCGGAGAACGCAGGTTCTCAAAGGATTGCTTTACGCGGAACATTTGCAAGTGCAGGAGCAGCGAATGCATTACGAGTCCCAGAACGTTCTCATGACAGAGTTCAACATATGTCCGGTTTGTAAGAAGCGATTCGGAAATCAAAGGTTTGTGACAATTGTTTATTAGTTTCGAAACACGTCACGCATGAAACATTTTTATTGCAAAATTATTTGCGGTAAAAGTAATAATACAAATAAAAATCTATATTGAGCTATGTTTTCTTTCAGCGCTTTTGCGAGATATCCCAATGGCGATATAGTCCATTATTCGTGTCAAGATCGTAAAAGCTAAAGCGGCGAGTGTGTACACAATTGCACGAGGTCTTCGAGATTGTACATACAGTGAATATATCGCTTTTTGACATAGATATACGTACGATAGATAAATTTCGCAAGAAATGCCGATGCATTCGTAAAGACATCTAATTGCCTGAACAATCTAATTGCTTTCTCAAGCGAGGTTTGTTGTAGATTATTTCTCTTTTTTTTTAATTGTATACTTCTCTTGTTGTAAGAAACAACAGGTGTAAATAAAATCTATAAATACTGTCACACGTGTAAAGTTATCTCGAGATATCTCGCACACTTTATTTCGAAGCGCTTGGTTTAATTAAAAAAAAAAAAAAACAATCGAATCGAAATCCCAAAGTGAAGCAAACGAGAAGATTTAAGCGAGAGATCGTGTGTGTGTGTGTGTGTTTCCGATTCAAAATTCCGCGAGTTATCGATGCTGAAGCGCGCGATTGGCTACGTGATCGCGCGCGTGACATTCGAAGATTGACACTTGTCTGACTCGGGGGGGAAGGGAGGAACGTGTTTGTTTCCGCTAAAACGGATCTTCGGCACGGCAGGTTGCTTTCGTGCGCGTGCAGCGCGCGAAAGAGAGAAACAACGCGTCGCATACATCTGCATAATAATGAGAGAAAGAGTTGCACCGAGCCGAAGTAACGCGGGATGATGGGGCGTGCCCGCGGTCCAGAGAATACGAGTAAACAGAACCGAGATGATGTCATAAGCAAATCTTGTATTCCTACGCCGAACGGAGTAAAAGACAGGTACGTGTGCAATTTTTGATCCACGACACCGTGTGCAAGTTGCGTATTGTTTGTATTATTTGTTTATTATTGCGCGTATACGTGTCGCGTAAACGAAAAAAAATGTTGATAACAATAAAACGAGATGTCCGACATGATGTTTTGTTCCAAAACGTTGCAGAGTGCGACTTAATTAAAGTCAATTTAAACAATCGACTTTTGTTTCTCTTTGCAATGTTTGTTGCGTTAAATTGGAAAAGTGTCCAAAGGTAAGAACATTTTTATAAAAATTGAGTTTCACAATTAAATCGGTCACTTTTTTGTGACCTGTTACATCCTACATTTGTGTGCAGTATTTGAAAGAGTTTGCGGCGAATTTGTGACACGGCGCGAATTAAAAAAATTTTCCAAAGCTATTGTGCGTATAGATACAACTTTTTCGAGAAGTGGTGAAATCGCGCGGCTCTTCTCCTCGTCCCGCTTTTTCCAATTTTTCGCGCTAGCGTACACGGCGCCGCTTTCTGCGCGAAGGGACTAGCTGCTGCGCGGACGGCGTAGTCGCCGTGCGCCGCCGTTCAGTCGGTTGCGCGCCGGTCGAGTGTGCGGACGGGTCGCACGAGTGTCGGATCGTAATTTGGTGGTTTTTTTTTTGGTGTACACACCGGGCAAAAGAGAGAAGAGATTTTTATGCGAGTTGCGAGACGGGACGGTGCCGCGGGGTGTCCTTACGTGAGGGTAAGTAACCATTGCCGGTTCTGGAATAAAACGGGAACGAGCCGCCGCCACGGTGACGGGTGGATGTAGTGGAGGAGATAAAAATGGCGTGCGCGCCGCCTTTTAGCATTACCGAACGAGGCACTGTGCGAGCGGCACGTCGCCGGGGTTTCTTTCCGTCGTGCCGAAAGTACCGGCGTTCACGTGCCGCAACGAGTCGCGTCGTCCTTAACGTCCGTTGTCATTCCGGTTCTGTGTCATGGATCGGCGTCGCGCGGCGGCGGCGGCGGCGTCGTCGTGGTGGAGGAGAATCCTCTGCGTTTAGGAGCCTCCACCGGCATCGATTGCCGCAGCTATCTCGATCGCAACCCACCGCCGCTGGCGAACGTGTTTGTGTGTACGTAGGTGTGTATGTGCGGGTTTCTCTCCATCTGGAGAGAATCAAATCGAATCCGCGAATCGTCCGCGCGCGGGGAGAAGAAACTTCCCTTGGGAATTTCTCCCGTGAGACAGGGTGCGTGTCATCCACGTCGAGGTTTAACTCTCGCGGGGCGTTGTCGATCGCCCACGATTGTCTTTATTTCGATCCGACGACCCGGTTCGCGTCATCTCCTCCCGTGTCGTCGTGGCTCTATCGCCCGGCGTCGTTATGTATCGGCCAACTTTTAATTTCCGCCGCGGTGTTGGCCTCCCTCCCTCCCCCTCTCTCTCTCTTTCTTTCTTCTTCTCCCTTCCTCCCGTCCTGCTTCACCGATCGGCCGCTCTCAGCCAGCGGGTTTTGTTCACCTGTCAAGACGACCTATCTGCCGCCGCCGGTGACCCAATTCCCGGCGTTTTCCGCGCCGAGAAGCGCGAATCGAGCAACGTAACGTACATTCGCCGCCGCCGCTGCCGCCCCGCGCTCCTAAAGTGTCGCGCGTATCGGCGAAGCTCCGAGAGTGGAGAGGAAGAAAAAACCGGGACGGCGGAAAGCTGTTTTTACAAAATACATAGCGAGCGAGAGAGGAAGAAAAAGAGCGGGTAGGGAGAGAGAGAGCGGATGCGAATTGATCAAGATGGGACTTACTCGAACGTGAAGCGGAGAATCGCTCGCGCGTTTCGCTAGCTCGGCGGTGTTAAATTTAAATTGATGTCAATGGGCGTGGAGGGCAAATAAAGCGATCTTGCCGCTTCGATCGAGATAAACTCGTCCTTGTACCTTACCTGCCTGCAACCTCCTCGTTTGACGTACGTTCGCGCGAGTAAGGACCGAGATCGGTTCTTGCAGCGGCGCGCGAGATTAGATTTGCTGAATTGTATCGAGTAGATACCGAATTGAAACGCGGATTGATCGATACGACTAATTCTGTGACTTTTATGTGATTGTCGGGCGAGAGAAAAAGAGAGCGAGAGAGTTATATAAGGATTATCAAGGACTCCGTTATCGCGACGTGTAATCGCGTTAGAGCTGGACGGATCTCTCTCGGGAGATCCGACTTTTATTTATTTGATGCAAATAAATTCGACTGTTTTTCCGCACGTTATCTTCGCTGATTTTTAATTTGCTCTCACTCGAATAATCGATACACACAGACGACTCGGCAGTAAAGTCTTTTACATGCAATGTTTCCCAAAATAAAACGATGCGAAAATTAGCTCGCGATAACAACCGATCGATAAAGGTATTGCACCGCGGTAACAACTGATCGATATAAGTCAAAGTGAGCAAACTGAAATCAATAATTAGCAGTAATATATATGGTTTAATTAATTAATCAAAAATATATATATTTGTTTAATGATATATGTTTAATGAAATTTATTTACGGCTCTAGGTATAAACGAAATAAAAATAGGAATACTTTGAAAATCAAACGCCGGAAAATATTATTTTTAACATTTAAATTGATAAAAAATTCTAATTGAATATCAATTCTAAAATTATACAATCTTTTTATATAAATACTTCTTATATAAATTTTAGAAATGTTCAATAATGGTAATGTATCCAAATAAAAGTGTTAACAATTTAAGGGATTTGATATATTTTTTATTAATTAAAATAAAGAAATCTCTTCGTATAAGATGCTACTTATGTGAATTTTAAAATTGTTACTTTCGGTTAGAATTTTCTACGTGCATTAATTTACATGTTAAACATATGTTTTGCACGCACATCCAGCATTTGGCTATCAATGTCCTATTTCTTGATTATTTAATATTTTTCTCTCATTTTTTTAAGTAATAAAGTTTATATTAAATCCATTAAATATTTAACAATAGTAACATTCATGTTTAACATTAATAACATTTTTTAACTTGGATATATTATTAAGTCCGGAGAATTCTCTTTCAGCACAAAATTATCAAATGTTTGCTTCGTAATGACGTCGTGTTTCTACAAACATAAATGTTTAACGTTCACGTTTGATTACATTTTGACATTTCTGTCGTTCCTCGATAATACCGAAATCAAGGGTTTAAAATATCTTTATTGAGAGACCCGTGCATTTGCCCGCTTCCGCTGTTATCTCTAACAAGGATGAGAGAGATAAAACAGTGTTTCCTGTATATTGTCCGGAGAAATAAATAATGAATTGCAATCGCGTCAGTGTAGTCGAGTCTTCCGAGTTTTTACGGCCACACACACACTTGGGCCAGCTTTTGATTCGCGCGCAGTCTTTTCCTGAATGCCGCCGCGTCGTTCTCTCGAAGCGAGTGCGGAAGCGAGTGCGCGCGCGCGCGCTCGAGCGTGCGTGCGTGCGATGCGTTGCGAGTGCAAGGGTGGAAGAAGCGCGTATGCGCGCTATTTCGGGAGTACACGCAACGACGTTAACTTGTCAAGGAGGAAGTTCAAATCCCGAGAAGAGCGAGGAAGAGAATCGTTTTCGAGAAAATTACAAGCGCGATTGTTCAGTGACCCGATCACCGAATCCTCTCTTCTGAATTCGCTTACGTTTGCGCGCACAGAAGGCGTTGTTGTTTTTTTTTTTTTTTTTTCTGAGCATAATGACCTACTTACTTGACGTTTCCGTCGGACAACTCGATCGCCGATCGGAGCGGCTGCGTTGGCCGAATAACCGCGGATTAAGAGCGATTTCGTCACGACATCGCGCCGAATTGAGAGCTGAGTCACTCGCCGGTGACTCGAATCGGGCGTCGAAATGCCGCGAAATGTTAAGGTCGACGAGTAGCCGCCAGTGCGTCGACACATTGCACAGGCAGCAATGTTGCAGTCTCGCGTGTGTTTCTCTCGGCCGTGCGCGAAATAAATGAGGGAAATAACCCCGGAAAGTGGCACTTCCGGTTCTCGGCTGTCGCATTGACGTGAAACACTTGGATGCGATAATAATTCAGTAAGTTTTTTTTTTTTTTTTGCCAAAGTCAACGGTGTACTTGAAAAAGCGAAATTGACGTAACGACGTACGATTGATAAATATCCGAAACGACGCATAGATAGCGACTGTGGTGTCATATTGCCGTTTGTCGTCAGGTTTCATCCTTCAGAAGAACAAAGTCAAACGCTGGCTCATTATCGCGCGTGGTGTTTTGCGTGACAGCTGGCCAAAGTGCGGACACGCACTCGGTGAGTTTTAACGAAACTCGCACTGTTGCAAACGATCACAAAATTCACGAGTCGGGTTTTCGAATTGCCGCCTGATTGACCAGATGCGGCTTCTGTGTGTGCGCGGATTTTCATATTTATTTCCGAAAAAATAGTTCGGTCGAGAGAAATTTTCGAGCAACGAGTGACTGTACTATGGCGTGTACTACGCACGTGTGTGTCTGTATTTATCTGTTGTTTATTTTTGTGTTTATTTTTGACGATAGGAATTTATCTAGACGGCGTCTCACCGAGTTTGTCTGTTTTCTAACGTGAAGGGAGCAATAGGGATTTAAAAGATACGACCTTTTAACTCGAATGGCGTTTATTATCTTTCGATTTACTCGGGACCTCGCGCGCAATCAATAATCTGTTATATCACTTGACCTTTAACCGATGGGTATTTAAAAGTACCTATCTGTCCTGTCGACGTCCTCGACCCAGGTGACTTGATATCAATTCGAAACGGATGTTGTGTTTACAGTTACGTCATGACACAGGCCGGCAGCGAACGTGTGCACGTCTTCGGCGTGTGTTAATAAGTTAATGGCGGATTAATTGGCCTCTTTGTGTTTGTCCTGAATATTTTGACGTACGACGTAACGTCAATTGTTACATATACACTTTTTTTTTCAACAAAGATCAATTGAAAATATCGGGAATGAATTTTATTGCGAGAGAAATATAATAACATCTTTATTAAGGACCTTTAAAGCGTATCGCAGAGAAGAATATGTTTTAAAAGGCGAGACAGCAGCAATACAAATATACGACGAACACAAACAAAGCATCTTACACGAATATTTGAGGGGAAATTTTAATTCAAAAATTATTGTGCGTATTAAAATTTTTGTGTGTATTTTTACACGTTTAAATAAATAAACATATTTCGCGCGAACACTTGGCACATTGGTCCGCACCGACCGAATAAATTTTCGCTAGTTTTCAAATTGAAGTTGATTCGAATTTCCATATGTGTTAATTTATACGTTAAAAAAAAAAAAAATATTTGCACGCTTGTGTCAACTTTTAATATTTAGTCAAATACGTTACAGTAATATTTCTGTTCGCCAATTATGACAAGTAACAAAAAGTAATCGCGTCATTTCGTGAGATAAAACGCCTTGTACTTTGGCAAAGAAAACACGACTGCTCCATTGTTCGCCTAAATAAATTTGCGTATAAAGAGGTTCAAAGGTTTTCTCTCGGATCAGTTTCTCGGGTTGCGCGTTATTGTACAACAGGCCGACAATGTTGGGACACTGGTCGCAAGGTTGTAACTCATCAGTGAATGACAATAGTGAGTGACTGAAAATACCACAGTTGAATGTTCTTACTTTAGCGATTACGTGCGGTTATTATCTGGCACAGAGCCTCAACGTAACTTACACACACACAATAACGTGTCACGTTTATTCGCTTCAGCGAAAGTCCGGGTTTCATTGCACCTCCGACACGTGTGATCTACATTTTTTATTTCATTCTTTTTTTTTTACCACGTCGAATGCTCAATGACGTTCCGCGCTGTGGGAAGTTTCTCTCGCCGCGACAAACAGTCGCAAAATACGCGCTAGGAATCGCCTAGTCTCTTTCAACCTGTTCCGGTGCGGTAATTAGTCAATTTTGATTGACGCGATTGTTCGGGATGGACAAGAAAAATTTGGCGCGTTGTAGGAGGGAAAGGTCAGATTCTCTCTCGATTTGTTGCCGCGCGCAAAACCGGAGTAGAAAATGTCACGCGAACAATAATAAGTTACACAGCACGAGAGAAAGAGAGAGAGAGAGAGAGAAGACAGGTCATACATGTATTATATTTAGCTGAAGTTCCGAGAAGTGAGTTCGCTCTTCTCTCTCGCGCTCTTGCGCGCGGATAGTTCGTCTCCCCGAATGTAAGATCAAGTAATTCAATCGGACTGATGCATAATTTTTTTTTTTTTTTTTTTTTTTTTTTTTTTTTTTTGTATCGGAGTTGTTATAAGACGCGCAAGTGTTCGGAAAATAGAAGTCAACTCGCGCGGAGTGTTTTTTTCACGACGTAACTTGCGCGCGCGCGCGCAAAACTTGACAAAAAGACAACGTGGGCAACGTGATACGTCAATATTAATTATCGCGCGCACGAAGGTGCAGCGAGGTCGAATTTGATCCGAACGTAGATATTCAATAGCACCACTAGGAGTTCACGTGTGTGCGGAACAACCGCGTTCGTGCACAGTTTTGTAAGAGAATCGAGCCACTAGTTGCGTGACCCAACGTGTAAGTGTTTTTTCATTTGTTTGTTAGCAACCGTTCACGTTTTTCTAAATTATTTAACACTGGAAAACAACCAGAGCGCGCACACCTGCTCTCACACCACGCACATTCGTCATCGATTATTTGACCGCGTAATTGAAAAATCCATTTTGATTTTAATTCAAATAGGAGTAATGCAGATAGACCTCGTGATAAACTCAATAAACTGGGAAAGAATTACGGGCCAATTCGAGGTTTTGGAAAGCTTGTTGGTGAGTTCTTTGACATTTATAAGGTTTTATAATACTAATAGCGTTTGTACTTTACACTTTTGGTTTATAAATGTTTATTTTGT
>QVNV01009553.1:0-37318 GCA_014825455.1 Pseudomyrmex pallidus | reverse complement strand
TTGAATCGAGCGCCTGCAAACGGGGCCGCGCGCTGATTGGATGTGTCTGCGCAACGTCGGGAATGCTTCACCTTGTTTCTTCCACCATGTGGATGCCCACGTGAGTGATTGACGCATGCGCCGAAAATCGAACTAAAATTGAACTGATATGCAAAAATCGACAGTTTTTAACAAATAAAGCAAGCCACAATGTCTTATATAAAATATTAAATGATCTGGCATGACAAAAAATTGCAGTAAATGTATAGTTTTACACTGAAACTTCCACATGAAAGTATTTCCTGCTTCTTTGATATTTTCCATTTCTTGCAAAGTTTATTCTTGTTTATGTGGGAGAACATATAAAAGTTTTTACTTTAAAAAATTTGTCTTTAAAAAACTTGTAATTTATATTTTACTTTTAAAAATAAGCATTATATGCAATTAATTAAAAATAATACATAGTTAATGAAATGTCACATTAATACAATCTCTGTGCCATGAAAAGTACAAATTTACATATGTGTTGATAATCACGTTATAAGTGTATGTATAAATCTAATAATAAAAGTTATATATATTTACATATTGAAAATATATATGTACATATATATGTATATATAACTAAATTGTTTTATATTAACATTGAAGTTTTTATTGCGCTAGTCAAAAATAGAAATTGTCTTTAAAAACACACATACATTATCGTATAATATTAAATTATTATTTTACATCTTATCATATAATACTAGACGAATTAGATAGATGTCAACCAAGCAGTTCAAAATCTTCATCAGATGTGTCGTACTGACGTTCAATGTGTTCAAAGTCTACAACTGTAAAAAATAAATTTTAAATTTGTGTAGAATAAACTAATAACAACAAAATAATGTGATGATCTCTAAAATTAACTTTATCAATATTTATTTTGACTAAAATGCGTTGAGAGTGTAGTTATTATTTTTTAGGTATAATGTCACTAGTGAATATAAAAACTCAATATATGACATTAATAAGAAGCTTAATATTAGACATTTGAAGCACATACACACATGCAGTTTAAATTATATTACGAGAATATAAATTCTGCGTTCTTCGACACACATTATTTATCTTCATGACAGATACTTACAACTGGAAGCTGCTTTTACATCTGAAACAGCTTCTTTTGCTGGTGACCAGTGTACCAAACGTTCTTTACAAAGATCAAACAATGGCTGATGCTTTTCTGGCAAAAGTAATTCTTCTTGCATTGATTTACATAAAGATTTGAATTCCCTTTCTGTGGCACAGAAGAAGCACTAGAATTGTAAAAAGTTATTACTAATTCTGTGAGTTTTCTTAGTATAATTTTGTAGATCTGCACGTTTACAATATATAATGCAAATAGCTAAAAATCAATTTTCAATGTTTAGCAAATTGCATTAATAAATAAAAGATATAGAAAAATATGAACCCTTTCTTTATAAAAACATTTTATCACTAAATTGCAAAACAATATGGAGAAATAACAATAGTCATCTATAAGCACAATAGATTGAGTGAATTTCTCATTCTATAAGCTATGTCTTACTTGTTAGAAGCGTGAAGACAAGAAAAACATATCTAACAATTAAATAGTATGAAGGTGTACTGTGTTTGGCTCCTATTAGCAATTTTTTTTCAACCAGCTCTATTCTAAGTTAGTTTGTTGTTATATAAATGAGAAACTATATACTAACAAGTGCTACAGAAGGATCCATGTCCGTAATAGGCATACGACTAGCTGTTTTGCAGTGATACGTTGCATCCATCTCGATTTCTTCTTCGTTTGTCTTGTCTTCAATATTTCCTGATTTCTGTGTAGTATGAGGATCCAAATAAATTACTTCATCTCCTAAGAACATTATTTTGTGCATCTTTATTCATATAGCTATGCTTTTTGTATGAATTTTATAGCTTTCAAAATATCTTAAATATAACATTGTAAAGAATTTATACTTTACCAGTTTTAAAATTTATAAAGAAATTTACATAATAGAATTGTTCTTCAATGTCATATATATGTAATGTATCTCAATAAATAAAGTTTTGTCTTGTGATGATATTAAATATAAAAAATACTTTAAAGCTATATTTACAATTTAATTATTAAATAATAATTTGTGTTTATATAATACTCATGAGAAAAGTAAATTTTTTAAAGTGAGGATCTAGTTCTTTTAAATGAGCACTTATTCTTAAAACTGTTAATATTTAATATACAGATTTAGCAAAGATATAATTTTAGAAAGATAATTAGTAGCTTATACAAACCCACACAACCTATAAAATACAGAGCAAGATTAGGTTTTCCTCCAATTACTCCCAGAGATTGTACAATCTTAAATGATGTCTGAAAAAATTGTTTCTGATTCACAATACTTCACATCTTATTCAATATACATATATTAATATATTTTGGCAATATAACTTAAGTTTCACCAAGTTGTGTCAATTAAAATTAATTTATGCTATATAAATTGCTATATGTTACCTTAAGACTATTAATATACACAGGATTTATCTCACTGAGTCCAAGGCGCAGTGGAATTAACAACAATAAAGGTTTCCATTGACTAGGTGCCCTCAAAGGCATTTCTCCATCTATTTCTGCTGTCACGCCCCCATCTATTCTACACTGTCTCACTGTGTCAATTTTATATACATATATATATATAAATAATATACATACATATATACACATAAACAACACAAACATATATGTGTATGGTTCTTATGTGGTCTCTGTATGTGATTTTTGGGAGTAATAACTTTTTATTTTATAATTATATAAAATATATACGTATTTTGTAACACACATATTATGACAAATACACTGTCAACATAAACAAATTACTACACTTTTAACATTTAATAGACCTACATACTTACAAATATCGTTAATTATTAATGTATTGTCTAGTGCAACATGTATAGTAATGGAGCTCCATTCGTCATACACAACTAATTTCCTGAAAAATAAAATATATCAAAACATTAAATAGAGAAGTTAATAAATAACTAATTAAATAAAATGTGCAAGTAATAAAATTAAATCAACACTAGTTTGATATACTGCTAGCTTTGTATAATGTGTTAAAAGAAGCGAAAAAAAAGATTTGAAGTTTACACATATATATACGTGCATATATTTTGTGTGTGTAGATAAAAGTTGATTTTCTTAAATTAAAAAAAATTTTTAGTAATACATACTTTAATACTTGTGCAATGGTGTTAGGTCCAAACCACTGTCCAACTTCTTTTCCTTCTGACGCACCCATTAATGCAATTTGATGAATAGAAAAGGCAGCAGCTCGTTTGTCTTCAAAGCGTTTTAAAATTTTTAAATATGTACTGTTCTTTGTTTCTGGCATCCACTGCCAGTCTCTACCTATTTTATATGTCAGATATTATTGAGTTTGAATTATAAAACAATTTACATCCTGCACATGATTCAATTTAAACTTAGATTATTTTTTTAATGTAAGAATATATGGTCTACAAATAAATTTATTTTACTAAATATGACTACATTGTTGAAATGTTATATTTGTTGTACCTAAATGTAATGTGATTAAAGCTTGAGCAAGCACCATTTGGCCACATCTCAACATACAACCCCAACCTTTGTCAGATGTGAATGTAGAGCTACAACCACCAATAGGAATAAAGCCTTTACGATAAGTAAACCACAATTTTGATCGGATATCTCTGCGTATTGCATCGAGTTCTGAAATTGAATACAATATAAATTTATTATGTTCAAAATATGTGCAGTTTAAATATTTCCTAAACCTTTTATAGCGTTGTACTTCTTGCCAAGAATCCAGACAGGCTCATCTATTTGTGGTATGTCTTCTGCTTCATCAAGAACATTTTGAGTAAATAGACTGTCCATTATTACCGCTTGCACATGTAGTATCTACAAAGTACAAAATAAACATTACGAAAAAAGAAATGTTATTGTAATGAAAAGTAAAAAAAAATGTTTATAGAACTGAAGATGTACTGGAAGATACAACTCTCTGAATTATGTTATAGAATATCTAGTTTCTATTTGTCTTTCAAGGCAGATAGGAGTGATTTTATGTTCATTTGTCTCCGACGTTGCGCAAAGCACAAGATTACAAGAGCCAAAAGAATCACTCGAAATAAGAAAAAGAATTCATGTAAAACGTTCGAATTTATTCATATAAAAACGTTCAAGAGGTTAGGAAATCTGTCATCAATAGACTGTAGCATAAACATAGATGAACATAGACAGGTTGCGTTCGAACAGTACGTTATTCGCGCTATCTAGTGCTAAAGATCTGTGTTCATTGTAAGGGCGCGGTCACATGCGGACTGAAAAATAACAGTCAACCAATCGCAAATAAACAAGCGATCTGCCCTGAATTTTTTTCGATCGATTAATGGCGCCAATTGACAAATCGACGATCATCTTGACTTATCTTGACCGTAATTAATCGTTCCGTAAACTATTCAATCCGTCGAAATTGCTAAAAGTTATCAAAAGACACTTGTCTAGAATTTGGATAAAGATTTTGATCAGTTTCTTAATAGTAGACAAATGTCTTTAGATTAATTTCGCTATTTTTTATATACATAAGAATATTTTATTCTGGAACAATATAACATGCTCTGAATACAAATATGTATTATTATATATGTATGTATATTTAAACACACTAACACATGTATTAATAATATATTGATTAAGTGTAGAGGACAATAACGAAAGTAATATGTATAAAGAAATATGTGGAAAACAATGAAGATGTCACTTGATTGAAATAAGCGTGATATAATCTTCCATGTGTAATCTCGGCTCTCCTGTAAAGCGAATAATTTTATTCGCTGTCACTGCCACCGCTACCCGACACTGATTTTCTAGATACTGGGGATGCGGATCTGTGAACAAAAGTTGTTTCATTTTTCCATAGTGTAAAATACGTGAAGCAGCAAGAGAAAGAAAACGCAAGAGGAAAGCGAGTGAAAGCAAAGAGAAAAAAGGCAGAGATAAAGAAGACAGACGTAAGAAAGAAGTTGAAAGTGGCGAAAGTAATAAATAAGAAAATAGAGTTTTATATTCAATCTTACAAAAAAACAACTAATAACATTTAAAATTAGCGCGTATACAACCGATCTTACCGCGCCGATCCGCTCGGACTCCTGCTTCGGGAACCACTCTTTGATCTAGAGCGTGAACGAGATCTGCTGCCGCTTCTCGACCTGGACTTGGATCTTGAAACGGATTTCGAGTTGGACCGCGACCTACTCTTGCTCCTCGATTGGCGCCGTCCCTCGGAACCTGAGCGCGAGCCACTTTTCGATCTGGATCTTGAGCGTGACTTTCTTGAACCGCTCGGTGATCTGGACTTGGAACCGCTCTTTCTCGAGCTCGACCTTGATCTCGCCTTCGATTCGCTTCGCCGAGAACCGCTATTGGATCTTGAACGCGACCTGCTTTTCGCTGATCCTGATCTTGATCTTGATCTTGACCTTGATCTTGATTTTGATCTCGATCTTGACTTTGATCTTGACCTTGATCTTGATTTTGATCTCGATCTTGACTTTGATCTTGACTTTGATCTTGACTTTGATCTTGATCTTGATCTCGATCTTGATCTTGATTTTGATTTTGATCTTGATCTTGATCTTGATCCGGATGCCGATCTACTTCTCGATCTCGAGACGCTTCTGGATCTGGATCTAGAAGCGGATCGAGATCGAGATCGAGAAACTGAACGCGAACTGCTTCTCGAACGGCTTCCGGACTTCGATCTTGAACGAGATCTCGAGCGCGAAGCTCGTGACTCCTCCGAATCGGATGCGATTCGCTGTCTGCTGCTGCCGCTGCGCGCTTGGTTTTCGTTGCCACTTTCAGCACTGTATAATAATAATAATTACGTAAATCGTGTATACATTTTTGAGTCTTAATTTATTACTTTTGAACGAAACACGAAATCTGCTTACCCGCTAGCAATTTTAAGGCCACCGGCGGAATCGCTGTCGGATTCACTCGTCGAGATAGTTTCCTTTGATTTAACCAATTTACCTTTGAGTGTCTCAACCGCGCCTTTGCGCTTCTCTTTCCTAATTTTGGTAGTCTTCTTGCCGCGTTTACGCTTCGGTTGATCGCTTTCCGATCCTGTGGAAGAGACATTTTTACAGAAAGTTCGTGTATCGAAAGATCGAGTGTAAAACTTTATTTTCTTACCACTTTCGCCACTTTCAGCCTCCTTCTTGCGTCTGCCTTTACCTCTGCCTTTTTTCTCTTTGCTCTCACCGCTCGCTTTCCTCTTGCGTTTTCTTTCTCTCGTTGTTTCATCTCTGCCGCCTTCGTCCGGGCCGGATCCTCCACTGTCGCTGATATATTGATCGGTTCGAGGTCTTTTGCCTTTCTTCGTAGGTTTCTCCGACGGCATTTCTCCAAATACAAGCGCGTTCTTAGTTTTCTCCACGTATTCTTGTCGCTTCTGCAGCATCTCTTCTTCTTTTTGACGTCGCATCTCTTCCAGTTTGCGTTGCTCTTCCGTTTGACGCATTTTGAAAGCTTGTCTATAAATTTTGTGTAGTAAAATAACGTAATTTCAAAGAAATTGTAGTAAAAACGAAAGAACGTAACGTACCTCTCTTCTTCCTGCTTTCGTCTCAACATTTTCTCTTCTTCGTCCAATCTCCTTGCTCTCGCGACGTGATACTGAGCTTGCGACAGTAAATCTTGACACCTTCTGGCTTCGCCATCAGCCAATTGTTCCATCCTGTCACCGTGCGCCGACAAATATTGGAAATATTTGTGCGAAAGACCTAATTCGTGAACCGCCTGAAGTACAGTGGTCAGAGTCGATTTTTCATCCTTCAGGATTTGCGTGGCTAATCGTTGAAGTACAAGAGCGATGTTGTACAGTAACACGGTATCCTGTGGGGCTACTCGGCGCGCCTATAAAAATTGCATCAACGAATATTATATATGTTACAAACATCAAAAAAAATAATTCGTTGAACTTAAGAAAACACATACGCGTTACTTACTTTCAACAATGTCAGCTTCGCTTCTTTCAACTTGCCAGCTTTGAAGTAAGCTCTCCCGAGATATTGCAACACTTCCACGTGATGATATTTATAAAATTTACGCAAGCAATTTTCATACTGCAAGATAAAAACAAAGAAACGTTGAATCGACAAGGCTTGTATTTTCCGAATTATACGCACGTGTTAATTACCATTTGAATAGCACTGACGAACTGTTTTTGCTCCACATAAATGTGCGCGATATTTAGCCAGACGTCGCAAAATTCCGCTGTCGCTTCCCGCACTTGGGCGAATATATCTCGCGCTTCGTTCACGCAACCCTTGTGCGCGAGCACGGCGCCGATGCCGTTCGCAGCCCAGATATTTTTTGGATCGTTTCTCAAAACCTAACAAATCTCGTTATTAATTTTAATCTCACTCTGAACAATTTGTCTGACGTGACGCATTCTCGTTTACCTGTTTGTACATGGCCAGTGCTCGATCTTGATGTCGCTTCTCTCTTTCCTTGTCCTTTCCACTCTGATGCAACGTCTGCAGCCAGATATTGCCCAAAGCTATCAGAGAATAAGCGTCTGTGCTTGTCGACGGATTTTTGAGAATCCTTTCGAATTTCTTCTGACCTGGACCCCACTCCATCTTGGCCAGATGCAGATTGCCCAGTAGGGACCAAGCATCCGGATGTTCGTTGTTGATTCTCAAGGCGTCCTTGAACCAATCGGATGCCTCGTATATCTGTCCCTTGTCTCTGGCCATGCAGCCGAGTCTCAGATAACAATCTACGTAATTCGGATGCTCTTTTAGAATGTCTTTGTACAGTTTCTCCGCTCGATCGAATATGCACAACGCTTCGTTGAGTCGTGCCAAGTTATATGTGGTCGTCACCGCTATCGAATTGTAATAGACCGAATCGTGCAGAGCATCCGCCTTCGAACGCGCCAAAGATTCTTCCAGGTTCTTCCTGGCTTCTTCCAAATTACCGAGTCTGAATGAATGTAAAGAATACATGGTTGTAATGTATTTTAGCGAAAGTAACATGTAATATGAAAGCACATGTGCACCTGTAATGCAACGCTCCCACGTTGTTTAAAATTTCAGGTGGTATATCCGCCTGTACTTTCTCCTTCAGAATTCTGGTCGCTGTTCCGTAAGCGTTCAAGGCTGCGTTTAGATCGCTTTGCTCCAATATCTGCGCCAACTCGATCCAGGCTTCGACGTCGTCCGGAAACTGCTCCGTCACTTTTCGCAAATGATTTTTTGCGATGTCGCGTTTCGATTGCGAACTCGAATTCGCGTACAGGGAGCCCAGAATCTTCATCGTTTCGTAGTTGCCGGGCTGTACCTTCAGTACTTTTTCGAAACATTGTGCCGCCTTTTATTGGGATAAAAGTATTATTTAATGCATTTGTGATCGATTAGTTTTAAAAATATATTATGCACATATATGATGTGTATAATTGTTCTTACATTCTCGGAGTCGCCGCGATAAACGTACATCTGTCCCAATCCGAAATGCGGTAATACAAACACAGGCGGAGCGAACTGTGTTGCTTGATAGTAATATTGAAACGCTTGATCGTAGTCACCCTGAAACAATATATATACATTTACGTTTTACTGAACACTTAAAAGCGATTACGGTACAGAATGTATTTTCAAACATATTCCAGCAAACTTACTTGAACGTGAAAAGCTCTGGCCAGTTGATAGCAAGATTCCGCTCGCATGGCTTCGTTTTCTGTATTGTGAAACGCGTGCAGTGCCAAATGCTGTACTTTACTGTAATCTTTCTTGAAGAAGAAATGATTCGCCAAATGATTCAGTACCATAGGATTCGTCGAATCGATTGTGTAGGCTTTTGATAGCATTTGTACGCCAGTTTTTATACTATCGGGCTGTTGTTGATTCAGTTTCAAAACCGAAAGACCAACTAGCGCACCGACGCATTGTCCATCCAATTGCAACGCTCTCTCGAACGCGAGTCGTGCCTTTTCTTGGTTGTTCAGTTTCATAAAGCAATGACCCATTCCCAATCTGACGGCAGCTGGACAGTGCGGATTAGTCCTTAGAGCCTTTTTGTAAAATGCAAGAGCGCCTCTGTAGTCTTTTTTGTTAAAAGCGATACAGGCTTTGCCCAGTAGAGATGGTATGTTGTTTGGTGATTGATTCAGCACGAAATTAAACTGAGCATCAGCCTGCTCCATTTTGTCACCTTCGAGTAGGCAGAAATAAGCTCTGCCGAGTAAGTGATTCTGTAATTGTAAGAATAAAAATTGAAACAAGTGTTAAGACTGAAGACAAGTAATATATTTGTTGTAAAAATAACAAGTGAAACGTACCTGATCATACATGATAATTTTGTCAGCTGTTGTGTACAATAATGTAGCTTTTGTAAACAGATCTCTCTTCTTATCCTTATTCTTTTCTTTGTTGGCTTCCTGAACATAATAGGCAGCCAACATGTCAAGAGCACGCATCTGATCTTTTTCATAGTCACGGTAGTCAATATTTGCATCAAGACGGGATGATTCAAGTATCTTAATAAAATCACTGATCTTTTGCTGCTTGTAGTATTCCAACTGAAACAAAAATAAACTCTGATAAGTAGGAAAACTGTGTATAAATATATTTTTTCTTTTTGATTGAAAATTATAGATACATATGGATATAAAATATGTATATATCAGTTTTACACATACAGCCAAATTAACCCAAATATGGAGCTGAGCATGTTCTTGTCGTAAAATTCCTAAAACTTCATCCCCTTCTGGTAACTGATCCAAACCCAGTTCTATGACCTGCAAGATTAAAAAAAATTAAATTATTATTGTAATTAAATGTTGCTGACTATTGAACGTCTCCATTTTTACTTAGGGAAGAAACGGTCTGCATTGAGGTTAAGAGAGACTTTGTAATAATATTATCATTTGTGTTGGAAAAATTTTGCATTTTAAGCAGACATTCATATACGTTTCTATTTAGTGGACTCTGATAGACGAAGCAAATTAAACATAGAATCGGTAGAACAAAAAATACTTACCTCATCCGTGTCACGAAGTGGTATCTCTATGGACCCCGCCATCGTAACACACGTATTACAGGTCGACCGGGTAACTGCGAACGACTACGGGCGTGCGTTCGTCAGAGCGAACACACGCTTCGAGCTTCAAAACCTATCAATATTTACACCGATTGTCCAAAGTATACACACACGAGTATCAAATATTACTACACACACCAAATCAGGTTAGTTCCATGTTAGTCCAGTGTAAAGTGACATACTGGACGTGCTGGACTATATTTGTCACATAAAGCCCGTTTTACAATAAGCGAAAAACGCAAAATCAAGTTTCATGGAAGTGACCAATCACAATTGACCAAATCAGTCAATTGACCAACGTGATTGGTCAATTCCACGAGACCTGCAAGTTGCGTTTAATGTAGAATGGGCTTAATTTTCCTTTAGGAAAGTGTGTGAAGTTTCGTTTCATGTTCTATTTTATAGTCTGCGTTCAAAAAGCGCGCTATCACCATCCTCTATTAGATACATATATGTATTTTACAATTATATATATAAATTTTTTTTATACATATATTTACATGTACATTGGATATACATATGCAATGTATTTTATACATATATTAATTAAAATATAATATTTTATATATGATATTTTATTTAAGGAAAGTGCGAGTCATTAGATCTTCATTAATCTATCCGGCTGTCTCGTGCTTTCGTACATATGTCTTATCGCAAATATTTACATATATATACACAATGTATGATTAAATGTGGTCTAATTATATAAAAACAAGCGCGTAATAATTGTTGCATTTAAAGAAAGTGAGCCATGGGATCTTCGTAATGCTTGCGCTTCATTTGATACGCTTCTATTTCTTCTGCGGACGGTTCTTTTGCTTCGTACATGCTGTTGTACGGACGTTTCCTCTCGTCCATCTGCAAAAATTCATCTGTCTTCTTCGCGTGTTCCACCTCCTTCCTCAGTGCTTCTTTCAGTTTGTCATCTGAATTTTTCAACTTCTTGTTCTTCCGATACTCTTTCTGTTTCTGTTTCTTTAATTTTCGTTTTGCTGCTTTGCTTTGCTTTTTATTCTTCGCGTCTTCGTCGTCCGACGAGAACTCGCTGTTTGAGAAACGATCGTTGTTCGTTTCTTCCGTTTCGGGTATTGCGAGCGGCGTGTTGTCTTGTTCAATCGCCACATCTGCCGTTTTCTTCTCGGATTTCCGTTCTCCGGTGCAATATGAATTTTTTATGAAGGATCGGCAGCATTGATAGCCCCACTGTCCATCCTGCCAATAAGAGCCCCAGACCGACGTGTGATTGTTCGGATAGACATCTTCCTCGTACTTGGATCGTACTATCTGTCTATCTTGGCCTTTTATTATTTTGCCATATCTCGAATATTCCACATAATCTTCGGTTTGCGCCAACAAAAGGGTCTTTGGTGGCGCCTCGAGATGCTTCTCGCCTCCGTAACGTTCGATTATACTGTCGCGCGCCTTGTCCTTCAGTTCGTCACGTTTCTTGTCGTATTCCTGCTTCAACAATTCCAACTTCGTAGGCTCAGCAAGCAGATGAACGTCCACTCCTTTCTCGTGTGCATCCCAAGCGAACAACTGCGCGTTCGCATGTTTCTGTGTGTCACCGGAGAAACGTATGAAATTCTCACCTTTGTAATCCACCTCGGTATCCGCACCGACATATGGATTGTCTCGCATACTCCTAGTCTTTGGATCGTAGTATGCCGAATTCGGATCTAAATTGCGCAAGTATTTTGCGGTATCTTCTCGAATACGCAAATTTCTCACGGTGATACGTTGCTTGGAATCCACCTTTGTGCCAGGCATGTCAACTTCGTCTACGTACTTGTCCTCATCCTTGTCCGAGTTGTCGTCTTGTTCGTCACTCTCCTCCTCTGTCGCGAGTTTCTCAGCACGCATCTGTCTCTTGGCCTCCTCTATTTTCTGATGTTCCTCCACTATGGCTTTGTGCTCAGCCGGATCGTAACCCGCCCATCTGTCCCTCTTGCCGTCATAATCCAGCGACAGCTCTGGCTGTGTAAATTCGTCTGGAGCTATTTTGAAATTCGTGAATTTTGCTCCGACCTTGCGCGGTCTCTCCATGCATTCTTTTCTCTTGTGAGTCATCGCGCCGCAGTTCTCGCAAGCGCCCTTGCGATACTTGTTTGCTACATGGGACGTGTCCACACCGCGATTGTACCACTCGTCGATGGAATTAAATTGCTTCTGTTTTTCGGGCTGAGGTCTCTGATGCTTCAGGGTAGGCGTTTTAGCACCGAAGTACCATGGCGCCGAGCTGATGTATTGAGGAATGTGAGGATTTATATCCTTGCCTTCCTCGTCCACGGCAGCCGGGGCCGTGCCTGCTTTTCTGGCTTCTTCAAGTTCTTTGGCTTTTCGCCATTCTTCTCGACTTTTCTTGCGAGGTTCATCCTCCTCCGAACTTTTGTTCTTCAGAATACTCGACACGGTCACGTTCGACGATGAATTCACCATTCTGCTGAAAACTAATAGCGCAATATTAGGGGACTGCTACTGCGCGTCTTCAGAAGTAACCTACTTGATACTTACTTTCAGACTCGAATAACAGAAGTCATGAATCGCAAAATACAGGGATTGAAAATGCAGAGAATCAACTAGTAATCAATTCGGTTAAATCTTTGGGTTTTAGCGCTCTCAAGTCAACAAATGTACCACAATTCAATTCCAATTTTCCAATCAATATGTAATCACTTCGACGTCTCCTGTTGCTACGTTTCCTGTGATTGTTTGCAATATAGATGGGATGCTCAGGCTGCCTTTCCATGTGGCGTAACTGCGTAAGCGTACCTTGCGCAACGAACAACGTCAGCCAATCAAAACGTCTCACAAATTCGATTGAAACGATTTGATTGGCTGACGTAATGTAAAAGGTTTATTAGATAAGACGCTGGTCGCAGGTCTCATGTAATTGACTAATCATGGTGATCAAATTAGGCAATCACAAATATTAGTTGCCATACCGTCACGTTTGTGTCTGTAGATACATATATACTAACAAAACTATTTTGAATGTACGCCGAAATATATAAATAACCACAAATGTAAAAAACAATACTAGTGTAAAGTTTTTGGAAATACAATTTTGAGAGCTACATAGTTGATTTAATTTAGAATTACTGCATAATATAGAGATTTCTGTAATATATATAGAATTTTTTTAGATAATCTAAATTAGGATTGCAGAGTATAAATAAATAGTAACACTTGCTCTTTTGCAAGAAAATTAAACTTTTTTTGAAATACACCAAAAATTATCAATGTTTACTTTGCACAGTTTAAACAACAACAAAGATATGGCAGCATTGTTACATTTAGTGTTCATCAAGTTGCATACATTTCTATTTACAATATGTATAATGATTCAAGATAATAAGAGTTGAAGATAAATATATATATATATATATATATATATATATATATATATATATACATATACATATATATATATATATATATAATATACATCTATAACATATACAATTATATACTTATACACATGTTACTTATATATATATGTATATATACATGTATATATACATATATGTATATATAAAAGTATATGTATAAGATTTTTTCTTTTCTCACTGATCCTAATGATCGTTCATTTGCTTGTTAGATACCAACTACAAAATTGACTAAACATTGTTACACAATAACACAATATTATATATGTGTGTGTGTATGCACATTCAATTAAGTTCAAGAATAATCCTACAATTACTGAAAATATTAGCAAATTTTGTCTTCTGTGCGCTCATCAGCTTTGCATTGCGAGGAAAGATTATAAATAAAATTAAAATTAGTAATACATTTAATGCGACGTAGTTAAGTAACATTTTGTGCACCGTGTGTCGTCAGAGAGCGATCACGCTCTCTCGGCCTGCTCCAACGCCAATCCATTTGACTGCAAGAAAATAAATTCTTAGTTTTATAGATTTCGATGTTGCGTGCTACAATGTGCACATGAAGCAACAATGAATTATGTTCCAACAAATTTGTGCGCCATTTATAATACCTGGCACGCCCATGTACTCTTCTATAATCTGTATGTATTTATGTGCATTAAGAGGTAATTTGTCCAAGGAACGCACGCCCTCGGTTGTAGATTGCCAACCTTCTATCGTTTTATACACGGATTCCACTTTTGCTAGTTCCCAAGTACTGCTTGGGAAATAATCTATGTCTTTTCCATTTAGCCGATATCCAATGCACACTTTTATCTCCGGCAATGTATCCAAAATATCGAGTTTCGTTAGACATATGGAAGTGTATCTGTAATATAATACAAGTAATCACGATTACAACATAGCATGTATTAACGCTAAAACTGTACAATAATGTGCAATTTCGATTGGAAGACAAATTACACAAATATCTTTGACGTGAAATAATTTTACATACCCATTGACCAACGTTGTAAATCTCAACAACGGTAAATCGAGCCAACCACATCGTCTCTTTCGCTTTGTAGTTACGCCGATTTCGTGACCTCGACTCTGCAGTAATTCTCCGATAGAGCACGAAAGTTCTGTGGGAAATGGTCCGTCGCCTACCCTAGTGGTGTAGGCCTTCACGACACCGATTATCTCGCCGATTGTGCTAGGAGGTAAACCAAGTCCCGTACACACTCCGCCTATACTGCAGTTCGAGCTCGTCACGTACGGATAAGTACCAAAATCGATGTCCAACATAGCCGCGTTGGCACCTTCCACCAGAACTTTTTTTCCGTCTTTCAACGCTTGATGCAGATACTGCACCGTTTCCCTCACGTACGGCCTAATACGTTTCGAAAAGCTGCGAAAAAGAATCGTTTGTTGTTTATCGTAAACGCATATTGACGCGAATGACTAGAGCTATTGTGTTACACATACTCCTTGTAACGCTCCAATTCAGCTTTAACATCTACATGCAGAGCGGGAAACATCTTCTGATACGACGTGACCAAGGTGTTGAATTTCTGAGAGAATTTTTCGAAGTCTCCGAGAAGATCTCCGATTCTGAGCCCATTCCTAGAGGCTTTGCTGGAATACGTCGGTCCTATACCTTTCTTCGTGGTTCCCAATGACTGTGTGCCTTTTTCCAGTTCTTGCAATCCATCAACCTGTTGGTGAAAATCAAAAACTATATGCGCCCGATCTGATATTATAAGCCTGTCCTCCCAATTTTTAAGTCCCTTGGCCTCGTTCTTCTCCAATTCCTCAAATAAACCTGGCAAGTGAATCACTACTCCATTGCCTGCAAACAGAAGAAAGTTCGAATATATAGTACTATTTATCAAACTGACAATTGCACAATCCTTTTAACATTAGTTACATGTACAATTTGTAATAATAATTTTATATAGAATTATTTAAGAAACAACGTAATATCCACGTACATTATCTATGGACCAAAAGGCATAGAGTAACCTATGAGCAAGTGGAATAATTGCCTGTTTTGTACAACAATTTTGATGAATTTACTTGCAATTCTACACTCCTTTATCAAAAATTAATCATAAAGGTAATGTTACTTTTTTTCAAGTGCAAGCCAGAATAATAATTCGATTAATTTTAACTTGTTGATTTCAAAAAATCATTACCTATTACGGATTTGCATCTGGGATTGATTATTCCGCTAGGCAGAAGGTGAAAGTCGAATTCGGCACCTTCTACTACTACAGTATGCCCTGCATTATTTCCTCCCTGTGAAATTACATTAATAATTTGAAGAAACAGGGCATGCCATTTTATTTTTATGACAGGAAAGATTGTATTATTGAATTAAAAATTAAAACCAGCTTTTTCTGAACAGCACAAGGCAACAGGCATTAGAACTTTGTGACAGAGATAAGATATATCTATCTCATCAACATAATTTACTTATAACGAAATGTAAATTAAAGAAATGAAAAGTAATGAGAGAAAAATTTAGAGAATAAAATATAATTGTATTATAGCCAAGATATTACTTCACAACATTTGTATCAAGTTATACTGTGAAAATGTCATTACTATTCAATTAGCACACATGTTTCTTTTATTATTGTTTCCTTATCATAGAGAGATATCTATGGATAAACATGTGTTATAGTCTGATGTTACATAACTCAAATTTCGTGATTAACATTTATTCAAATTATTAAATAATTTATTAGTAATTATTCATTGATTTTATCGTTAAATGAAATATGTGAATGGTGAGATAACTGTCCTTGTGCAAAATATCCTTGTAATTAAAAAAAAAAAATAAAACTAGAAAATATGGCGCAATAAGATAGACAAAAAAAAGTAGCTTACAAAAAAAATACAAAGTGATTTACTGTATTCGAGTCATATATAAAGATAAGCGGTAATTTTTTTGGAAACATTCATTCATTCATAATTGTCAATTATGTAATGACAAGCACGGAAAAATACAGGTTACATTGCCATAGATGTTTGTAATATATACAGCCAGGTCAGGTGACATGCGGTTATTTCTAAAAATAGTGGGTGAGAGAGAGAGAGAGAGAGAGAGAGAGAGAGAGAGAGAGAGAGAGAGAGAGAGAGAAATGTCATGTGCTATCATTTGTCATTCACAAATTAGTCAAATTATACTTTTAATGACCTACATATCATTTCTATTATAATAATAAAGAAAAGTTAGTTAATGTTCAAGATATTTTTATCACAATATTCAAGTAAAAATGGCAACTTATTTTACGATGACACGTGTAGCTTTCAATTTTTTTAATTAAAAAAACACAAGTCTTTTGAATAAACAATCGAGAATTCGAAGCGCGAAGTTGAGAAGAGGCGGGAAACGTGTCTCTTCCAAAGAAGTAACTGACAATACCGAAAAAAAAAAAAAAAAAAAAAAAAAAACCAAATATAATACCTGACATCTACAGACAACGTCAGCGTCCATCGCTAACATGTCCACGACCTTCCCCTTGCCCTCGTCGCCCCATTGCGCGCCGAGAACCACCGTGACCTTCGATATGCCGCCGCTCAACATGGACATCCGTTGTTTCTTTCTCGGCGACGCCAGGGAACCGTTGCCGTTCGCCTGCTGATTCGTTTGTTGCTGCTGCATCCTCGTGCACGCGGACATGTACAATTGTACGTATGTACGTATAGGCGAGGGATTCGCGATTGACAAAACGCGAGCGCGAAGGAACGTGAAGTGTCGCGCGAAGAAGGTTCCGGCGGACGCGCCTTGCTTCTTCCTGTCGTCGCCACGCGACGAAACAGCTGACGCAGCGGAAATCGGACGGAACGATCGCGGCGAGTCGCCGCCGCTTTTGATCGCGCGTATCAGCGTTAAATCCTCTCCTCCCCGCTGTCACGCTCCTCGCTTCTGAGGCGAGAACCTAACCTACCCGACTCGTGGCCTGTAAAGCTGGTTTCTACTGGATCGAACACCGCGTCCGGCTCGCGTGGCTCCTTCGATCCATTTCGCGTCCGCCTTCCAAAAATATCCGGTTGTCTCCCTCCTTTCCTCTTCACCCTTCAAATAAATAAGATCAGCTTGAGATATGTTACGGCAAATTGACGCGCGATTGACAATTATTGCGACGTTTTTTTAATCTTGATAACAATCGCCCGCCATCGATTTAACCGTCTGTGTGAATCGCGCTTAAAAGTGCGGAACGCGCGCACGTGACAAGCGCGTCGTCTGGTACGTATACAATTGAGACACGCTCGTTTTTCAACGCCGAGTTCTTGACGGCTCTTGGCCTTCGAGGTGTCTCGAAGAATGACGGAGGGAAATTTTATTCGGACGGCGAAGGTTTATTTCAGAGCGGCGGCGGTCTGACGCAATCGCTAAGCAACACGCAGAGTTGCGCTCCGCCTTTGACAGACGATCTCCCGATCGTCGAAACAAGATTGCCCGCGCGCCTGAGACGACAGTTCGAAAGATAAATGTTATCGCGCGAAATGCTATATCGTCGGCCTCCATGTAAATTACCGACATGTAGATTAAGTTCATGTTTTATAAATGTAACACATGCGTTTCGTTCTTATCGTCGCGTTTGCGAGATTACGCGCGGAAATCGCAATTTTTATTCTACGTCTGAAAATTGCATCATCGCGCGCGTCTGTGTGCAACGATTATTCGGCGGAAAGCAATAATAATTTGTCTTCGATAAAGACAGGTTTTTTTTCCTTGACACGCGCTTAAATCCTTTGCGTCGCACTTGTGTAATCAAGGATTTCAAGCAAAAGAAAATTGCCGCGCGACACAAGTCAACTCTTATTTATATATCTCTGCCGAGCATTGAATAAAATTGCAGAAGTTTGTACACAAAAACCAGACCTGATTAAATCAAGGTTGCAAGTTTCCAAGGAGATAATAAAACTAACTTCTTCGCCGCTTCTATTTTCCAATATACAATAGAAAATAATACGCGGCGTATATCGCGGGATAAAAGACCAATTGCAACGGAAAGGGGGCTCTGTTCAATATTTACGTCGACTAGATGGATATATTATCGGATTAGTTGACCCCCGTGGCTTTTTAATTATGCAGGCTTCGGTGCGTCGGCACATCTGCCCTATAGAAAACCATGAGGAAGATGGACGGGGGTTTTTCAGGATCTCCAGATCCCCTCCTCGGCTGTGTGGTCGATGATCCGGTCCCTCGGCTACAGAGTATCAATTACATTGTTATTACCGGTAGCCGAAGATGCGGTCACAAGATAATACACTGGTATAAGAGCATGCACAACAATGAGGGGGACAGGTACATAGTACGAGCGGCGAAACGGAGCGTGAACGCCCTATCGTCGTCGTTCGTCGTGCGAGCAACGCGATAGCCATCGCGCGTGCAACTATGCGTCTAATTTGGATTCGGCCACAAAGAGGAGATGCGTTTCGCGAAATAAAAAAAAAGAGGGGTAAAACGTACCCCACGGGGCACTCGAGAGAGAGAGAGAGAGAGAAGCGCGCACCACACCCCGTGCTTGTACACGCGGTATCATATATATATAACGAAATGTATCTCTCGGAGGGTTTTTAGTTGATATACTCGGGATGACGAGCGAAGCACGGGGCTCGCGGATGAGGAACACGGACTTCAGCATAGCTCGTATACTGGCGAACGATCGGACGTCATGTTGCCGCGAGACGCGGGTGTCTTTCGAACGCGACGCGATTCGGAACGACAACGACGACGACGTCGCGCGAAAACCGCGGAAACGCGTCGACGAAGAGGAGGACGCGCGCGATAGGGAGACGAACGAATTACGGGAACGAGTACTAGCGAGATACGGGAAAGTAGAACGAGATGACGAGGAACGCGTCGTTGTCGCGGAAACGAATAACGACGATAGGGAGGATGCGACACGACAAAACGATTTAACGTGGCTTCATTATACCAGATACAGACCGCCGAAGCTGCCCAGAAGATCCTTCGTAGAGAGAAGAACGAAGCGACGAGCGGGCGATCATCCCCGCATCCCGTTCTCGTCGTCACAGTTGGAGGTGTTGGAGAACAGATACAGGAGAAGCGCTTATCTTTCCAGGAACGACGTCATCGAGATATCCGCGACGTTGAGACTGCCGCAGAGCAAAGTACGTCAGAAAAGTTCGTTCTCTGCAACAATAAAATAATTGTAGCGAGTTTGCAATTTGATGACGATATCGGGGCTAGTGTAAATAAAAATAACAGATATATATATCGTTGTTTAATCATCTTCTTCAAAGTTTCCTCTTCACACGAGGAAAACGCGCGGAAATAAAGAGAAGATTATTGAAATTTGTTTTGCAGATAAAGATCTGGTTTCAAAATCGTCGTGCGAGACAAAGACGCGAGTTGCTGAGTTCCACAACGACGTCGACGCGATGACACGTTAAGACTTGCAACAACACGAACGTTTTTTTGATCAGTCAATAGAGTAGACAGATTTTTATTGAAGAACGTCACACAAGCAACGCGCGTGCACATGCACGCAGGCGAGAGATTATTTTACATGATGTGTATTCAACACGGCAATTATTTATTTATATGTGTGTGATGCGTCTTGTACAATTTAATAAAACTTGTGATGTTTTGTAAAATTTCAATTCGAAACTCATGTTCTATGTACATCCAGTCATGTAAAAAGATATTACACACCGACGAAGAGAAAGCGCACAATTATTACCTTTACTTACTGAAGAAAGTTTTTATTTTGCACGGGGATGAAATCTCTTTTCTGTTGTAAATCACCAAGTCGCAAGATAAACAATCGCAACGATAAAAAAGTTCCATGCAACAACGGAATTTTATCGTGCACTAAAAACATGTGATAAAGAGCGTGAAAATAAAGACAACAGGCATATTTGCTTGAAGAAAAAAGAGTTTAAACGAGAGATTGTGGAAGAACTACGTACCGTGTTGCAATAAGAAGTTCGCACAGTTCGCCATTTTAAATATTTTACCTTGTAGCCCGTGTAGAGAGCTGCTTTATCATTCTTTGATAAAACCAGATGTGTTTCAGCTCTCGAGGAATCGACCAATCGCATCGAATATCGTACAACGCGATTTTAAGCCCGTTCCACATTAAGCGCAACAGCAAGTAGCAGGTCTCGTGGAATTGACCAATCGCGTTTGATCGAATCAGCCAAGTGGCCAACGTGGATTGGTCAATCGCCACAAGATGGAACCTGAGATATTGCACACGTGACGCGGCGAATTCTCGCCCTGACACTTGCCGCTCTATGTCGCTCTCGTTCGTTCGCGTTTCAACACCGCGGCTGGGTTCGGCGAATCTCGTGTATATATACGTGCGCACGAGTGTGTATATTTAATTTATATATGGTTCGCACGGTCGGAAAAATCTTTTCTGTTATAATAGCTACACGAGTTGCCGTTTTGACGTAGCGAATACGAGGATTAATAATGCCGTTGCAAGTTCACGACGTGCAGGTAATTATCCCGTTTGATTCCGGTCGTAACTTTCGTCCGGAATCGAGCGATTTTCGAGAACTGTTGGGGTTAAGATTCACGTTTCACGCTCGCATCTCTCTTTGTCATATTTGCGCGATCTCTCTCCGTTTTGTTTTAAATAATCTCGCGTTAAAATAGACACATGGCCATATGTAGTATTGACACGTATCGTCTTTTCGCAGCAAAATGTCGTGGAGCCAATGCAGGTTGATGCTCCTACAGAGGATAATGATAATGCTGAGGAAGAACCGTATATAGTAGAAAATCCAACCCTAGTACGTACGAAATTGATTGCAAAAAATAAAAAAAAAATGAATCCACATGCGCTTGTGTGTTCGTTCGCAGTTGTTTTATATCTCTTGTTTTTCTCAGGACTTGGAAGTATATGCCAACAGCTACACCGGACTCGCAAAACTATATAGACTAATGTTCATTGCCGATCACTGTCCGTCATTAAGAATAGAAGCGTTAAAAATGGCAATTACCTATGTGATGACCACGTATAACGTTCCGCTTTATGTGTTGCTGCATAAAAAGCTTGCACAAGCAATGGGTACTCCCGGATTGCCGGATGTAGCGGCGCAATCAACGTCTCAGGACACGCTGACATTGGATCAGACATGGGTCGAGACACGGTCTAAGAAAGCGGCTCTCAAATTGGAGAAGTTCGACACAGATTTGAAAAACTACAAGAGCAATTCCATCAAGGAGAGTATACGAAGAGGTCACGACGACTTGGGTGATCATTACTTGAATTGTGGTGATCTTGTTCATGCTTTGAAATGTTACTCCAGAGCACGAGACTATTGCACCAGTGGCAAACACGTGGTGAACATGTGTTCGAATGTAATCAAGGTCTCTGTTTATTTGCAAAACTGGTCTCACGTACTTAGTTATGTCACGAAAGCAGAAAGTACCCCCGACTTCCCAGAATTACACGGTAAAGACAACAATCAAGCCATAGTCACTAAGTTAAAAGTGGCGGCGGGTCTGGCGGAACTGGCAACGAGAAAATACAAGATGGCCGCGAAACACTTCCTGCAGGCGTCTTTGGATCACTGCGATTGTCCCGAATTACTGTCACCTGGAAATGTGGCTCTCTACGGCGGACTTTGTGCTTTAGCTACTTTCGACAGGCACGAACTGCAAAAACAAGTTATATTTAGTAGTTCCTTCAAATTATTTTTAGAATTAGAACCTCAACTGCGAGATATAATTTTCAAGTTTTACGAATCAAAATACGCGTCCTGTCTGAAGTTGCTCGATGAGATCAAGGACAACATTCTTCTGGATATGTATATAGCGCCCCACGTAAATCTCTTGTACACACAAATACGAAATAGAGCCTTGATACAGTATTTTAGTCCATATTTAAGTGCGGATATGAGACGAATGGCAACCGCGTTCAACAGAACTGTATCCGAATTAGAAGACGAGCTCATGCAACTCATTCTCGACGGACAGATTCAGGCTCGTATAGATTCGCATAACAAGGTGAGAATTGCGTGGTTTCTTTTCGAGGTACACGTATAAAACAATTTGCGTTTAGATATTTTAAGAGAAAAATGTGATTAGAATTGTATATTACGAATAACTGATATATGTTTTTGCAGATTTTGTACGCAAAAGACGTCGATCAACGAAGCACCACCTTTGAGAAGTCTATGAGCGTCGGCAAAGATTATCAGAGGCGTACACGAATGTTGATTTTAAGAGCTGCGATGTTGAAACAACAAATTCATGTAAAGGTAAACGATAAATGTAAATGAATATACGTATCTTTTATTCGTTCGTTTATCTTCTAAAATACAAAAGGTAAACAATAAAACTAAGAAATAAAATAATAAACAATAAAGTTGTTTTACTTTATTTTATTTATTTTCTGATCGTCTTATTTATCTGTTAAATAGAGAGCGCAGACTACATATACATAAATTTTAAGTAAGGTATCTTATTTAATTGTTCTGTGCTCAAAGATGAAATGTGTGTGTTGTTTACATTACGACAGAGCCCTCAACGTGACAGCACGCAAGGAGGCGAAATGTCGGTAGCTCCTGGGAACGGTACTCTAGCGGGAAAAAATTGAGATCGCACCCGCGTTGATGTAATCTCGCGTTCGAAGAAAACATTTTATGCGTGTATCAACTGCCACGATGAACTAGGTATATATGACGTAAGGTTTTCACCTCTACACACAAACACACATATATACGTTCAGCATCGCATTACTTCTCCGAAGTCAATGTCTTGTACCTCATTTTTTCAACGTATAATATATGATATGTATATAATACTGCGACACATTGGTTATATTTCAAACAACAGAGCAACGTTGTCTCGAGTTATAATAATAATAATAATAATAATAATATATATATATGTAAAAGGCTGGTTAAGAGAAGAAAACAAAGATGTTTGCGTGTAACATAGCCCTCCGATTTCTCCGACTAATTGATGTGTCAATTTTGGTTTTGTTTTTTCGCGTTAAAAAAAATCATTTGTAAATTCTAAGTTTCTCCTCGGACGAACAAGCGTGAGAAAAACCAAAACCTAAGATCCTAAATAATAAATAACATTCTCTCTGCTGGGATTTACTTAGAATAATATATAATAAATAAATTCTCATTGCGGCTGTACAATGCGTTTCTTTCTCCATTGCTCCAAATATTATGTTCAAAGAAAAAAGGGAAACAATTTGTAGAAATTACTCTTCACCGTCTTGTATTGCGTAATGATAGTACAAGGTTTGCGCGGACGACCCGAGAGATGCCTTACGTTCAGTTTCATTGTTACTCTCCTGCCCGGAGGACAATCTGAAGTTCCCGGTCAGCACGAGAGCGCACATGTACTTCCGGAAATGCCTAACTTAACACGTAAAGACCGCTAGTGACCATAGATGACGTTGAGTGTAACGTGCACGCTCTAATCGATATGGATGGTAGCTATTATTCCAAGCTTTGTCATTGCTATGTATAAACAAGCCGAGTAAGTGAGTTAGTTTCGACGAGTCCTAAGACGTTCGTGTGAGATTTACTGCCGTGGAGTTTTGCTGCCGATCGAACAACGCCGCCGAACACGCTCGTCGCTTTTACAACGTGATCACCGCGTACGACGACCGGATGTGTCGTCATGCCGTGTTGGCCGAGAAGTCGGAGTAACATGACATATTTTATACATTAATATTTTCTAACCTTCTTTCTCACCTGTGATCGGGAAAATTATTCTACACGGGGACGTGACCGAGGAAAAAACGTCCGAAAATGGTCTTGGCGGATCTCGGACGTAAGATTACGTCCGCGTTGCGGTCGCTCAGCAACGCAACCGTCATCAATGAGGAGGTAGGTTTGTTTATCGGGACATATCGCAACGTGCGCGATATAATTCTCAAAGACGTTTGTAAATAACAGTAAATTGAAGTCTCGTTATTTCGTGTTTTCTGTTATTTTGCGTCTTTGTTTTGCTATCGCGTGGTTTGCGCTTCTAACGATATCCCCGTATCTACAATAACCTCTTTGTAAACGTCAAACTTATGTTTACACGTGGTTCGTATTTTCATTTTGTTTAAGCCTTAAGCTTAAGCAATTTTCAGTGTCATATGATTCAACAATATGGAGCAAACAAATCTCTTGGAAGATAATTTTATTTTACGAATATTTCTGTGCGCATATTAGGAATGTTTTTGTTTTTTTTTTATTAAACACTATATATTGTTTTTATATACACACTTGGGATACTTCTGATATTTTTGTACTAAACACTTGCCTCTATTCTTCTATTTCTTATTTACAGGTTTTAAATTCTATGCTAAAAGAGATTTGCACAGCATTATTGGAAGCTGATGTAAATATTAAATTAGTAAAACAATTAAGAGAAAATGTACGTCAGGTTATCGATTTTGAGGATATGGCAGGTGGTCTTAATAAAAGGCGGATGATACAGAGTGCAGTCTTCAAAGAACTTGTTAAGGTTGGTTCTATATTTTGTTAACAAACATTTATATTTGTGAGAAATAATATTTAGACAAAACTACAAAAAATGCTACTAAAATATTCATTTAAATATATGATGCACAACTGTAATTATTTTTTTTCTAGTTAATTGATCCTGGTGTTAAAGCGTATCAACCAGTGAAAGGTCGCTCCAATGTGATTATGTTTGTCGGTTTACAAGGTTCTGGTAAAACAACTACTTGTACCAAACTTGCGTATCATTACCTTAAAAAAAACTGGAAGGCATGCTTAGTATGCGCAGATACTTTTCGTGCTGGTGCGTACGACCAGATAAAACAAAATGCTACAAAAGCTAGGATACCGTTTTATGGAAGGTAAGGTCTACATTAAAGAGAAAAAGATTGTAAACAGAAAATGTTAATTGTGTGTGGAAATTCTGCAATTATGTTGTTTTTGTATTTATTAATTTTGATTATTCTCTGATATCATCATTTTTTAAATTCAGTTATACAGAAGTAGATCCTGTAGCAATTGCACAGGATGGTGTTGAAATGTTTAAAAAAGAAGGTTATGAGATAATAATAGTAGATACAAGTGGAAGACACAAACAGGAAGAGTCACTATTTGAGGAGATGTTGCAAGTCGCCAATGCCGTGGTAAAGTTATATTACATTGTTCGATTGTACACACGCAAAAAACGAAACATCAATTTTTAATGCTAAGATTTTATATGTCGCAGCAACCAGACAATATAATCTTCGTAATGGATGCGACAATAGGTCAAGCTTGTGAAGCACAGGCGAAAGCTTTCAAAGAACGTGTCAACGTCGGTTCTATTATAATCACAAAATTGGATGGCCATGCCAGAGGTGGTGGAGCACTTTCTGCGTAAGCGTTCTGTCAATTTTCTGAATATTTAATTCTTCGCTGTATTGTTTAAACGCTATATAATGTCTAACATTTAATTCTTTTTTTATTTCTAGTGTTGCAGCTACACAAAGTCCTGTAATATTTGTTGGCACGGGAGAACATATAGATGATCTGGAACCGTTTAAAACAAAGCCGTTTATTAGTAAATTGTTAGGTATGGGAGACATAGAGGGTCTCATAGATAAAGTAAATGAACTCAATCTGGATGATAACGAAGAGTTACTTGAAAAAATCAAACACGGTCAATTTACTTTGCGTGATATGTACGAACAGTTCCAAAATATTATGAAAATGGGACCATTTTCACAATTAATGGTAAATATAATGTAGTATTTATTTGAAAAGAAAGTTTATGGCAAATATCTCCGATGACAAAAACATTGGATATTATACGTTAATGTTTTACAATCAGTTCTGCATATGGAAAATATTATTTTATTTTATATATGATTAGGGTATGATTCCTGGATTTAGTCCAGATTTCATGTCGAAAGGAACGGAGCAAGAATCGATGGCTCGATTAAAACGACTCATGACTATTATGGACAGTATGAATGACTCAGGTTGATACATTCTTAAAAACCTACTTACAATTTTATAATAGCATTCGATTGCTTTACGTCGTGTATATTTTAGAATTGGACAGTAGAGACGGAGCTAAGTTGTTCACCAAACAACCTGGAAGAATAATAAGAGTGGCGAGAGGTTCTGGTGTAACGGAAAAAGAAGTTAAGGATTTAATTATGCAATATACGAAGTTTGCGGCAGTTGTTAAGAAAATGGGAGGCATCAAAGGTCTGTTTAAAGCCGGTGACATGGCGAAAAATGTCAACCCTACACAAATGGCGAAGTTAAATCATCAAATGGCTAAAATGATGGATCCACGTGTGTTACATCAAATGGGTAAATAAGAGAACACACGCCAGTTTAGTTTTTATATTTCGAACATTGTAACTCTGTGCTCTCATGGAAAAAAATCTTTTCATTTTTAGGTGGTATGTCTGGTTTGCAAAATATAATGAAACAGTTACAGCAAGGTGCGGCGGGTGGACTTGGAAATTTAATGGGTGGTTTTGGTGGCAAATCCTGAGATAAAGTTCCAGGCAGTGTAGGCGCTGCCGTTAAGAACATTAAATACCGTTACGTACACGTTTCGAGATAATTACGATATGAAGAAAATTTATGGTCAAATTACAGGTTTGAAGAAGTTGTGTTTGAATTTTTTTTTCCAGAAAATGTGACTTTATAAAATAATGGCGTGATATAAAAAAACAAATCATACCAATGTAACACCAGCAAATCGTATTGATGATAGATTCTTCGACGTCTTTTTAACAACTCGCTCATTAAATCGGTAAACCATACTTTTCGATGTAAATGCAATAAATTATCAAAATACGCTATATATAGTGTGTCACATAATGAGAATGATAAGTTGTTGAGACAGTTTATACAGCCTTTTTTTATTTTCTATCCTTGTAAATTTTGTTAAAGATTCAAAGTTGTTTTTATAAATTATCAGAATAATAAAACACAAAAGTAATAAGACTTTCCGTTCAACATCATCAGTACGTATAATACAAGGAGGATGTGTATATAATTTTGTTATAGGAAAAAAATAAAAATTGGCGCTTTTTATTTCTCAGTTTTTTTCCAAACGGAACAAAAGTTCTTTTGTTGTAATTTATATAAAAGGATTATATATGCACATTCTTTGTGTGACTTGTAATAAAAGCACAACACACGTTAAATTATTCACGAATTCGAAACTTTTTATTTCTCGAAACAGACAATATAATAGATCTTACTATGCTTACATTTTTGAATACATGGCACATTGTTTAAAATTAAACAATCTTTATAATATACATCCCTGTACGATGTTTTATCTAATTTTATCAACATTATATATATATATATATCACGGACATTATTTTATTTGCTCATGAAAAACATGAAAATAACAACAAAGTAGAAAACATTATATATACTTATACACATTATATGTATAATACAACGCGTATTTATATATAACTTTTGATTTGATACTCAACCAGGTACAAGTGCTATGCTCTATTACAATACTATGTGCTTAGAACACTGTAAGCAAATTATTTGTACAAAAGAATACTTTTTTTTTGAGCAACTGAGGTAGAGCATAAAGGTGGTTCACATCAAATAGGAATGCAATATGGAATGCATTGTTGGAATTCAGAGTGCGTCTTCAAACAGCTAGATGGATTCAACGATATTGCAGTTTAAAGAATTTAGTTATTGACATCTGTCTATTGACACATGTTACTTGTTTGATTCGTTAAATAATACTTTCGAAACGGTACGTGTCAAGGGAAAAGTTTCGTTTGTGCCGTGGCACGTGCCGTTCCAATCGTCAACGTTCAAAGACAGAATCATAGCTCCTTTGAAACCGTTGTTACGAATCCACATAGTCTGAAACACACACAAAAACGTTTCAATTCAATCTATTCCGCAAATTACGCAAAGGGTGTTCCAGATCTGTACATCTGTAGGAGACAAATTACCTTATGATAGAAACTATCCTTGTCGTCGTAAGATATCCACTCCGTGCCTTTGTACGCGTACGGCACTTTACTCTCCTTATTGAAAACACTTACAGCTCCAGATTTTAAAAATTGACAAACCGTAGGATAAGACACGAAGCCTTTGATGCCGAGCTCGCCGAATCCACTAGTTGGAGCTTGCAAATTGTGATTCAACGGATTGTCCAGCTTGTACGAGTGACCGTAAGCCGGTATACCGACTACGATCTTTTCCCGCGGCATTCCCTTCGCTATCCAATATTGAGCAGAAAAATTCACATTTAAGGTAGACAAATATCCAGTTTCTGTACACCGAGGAAATAGAGGAGCGTTCAGGTCTGTTACCGGGAAGTACCAAACGTAGAAATGATAATCGTACGACATCAGATTTATAAAGTCGATGTGTCTGAAAGAGAGTTGACATAAAAAATTTTATACTACGTTATCGTGGTAAAATATCTCGATTTCTCTTAACACACATACTCTGCCATTTCGGGAACACTGTAACTCTGATCTACGATGGCTTGCGGCGCCGCGACCGCTACTGTCAAGAGCAATTGTTGCCCACTGCGATCGAATTCCTTTCGCAATTCTTGCAACAGTTGCGCGAAATGTATTTTCTCACGATCGTCAGCTCCCAACCACGCTGGAAACTCCCAATCGACGTCGAAGCCGTCCAGATCAAACGTTTTGGTTACATTTAATACTGATCTTATAAATCTACGCACACAAGAAGTCAATCGACGCGACATATCAGTGATGAAACAAGTGACGCGCAAAAATAAAACTAATACAAATGTGCGAACATACTTTTTTCTATTAGCGTGATTCTTCACCATTCCGGAAAATCCGTCGTGGAGCTCATTGTTTCCGCCGGCGCTGATCATGACCTTCAATTTAGGTTCGCGATTCTTCAGTGCAGCCACTTGCTTGTACACCCACTCGTTGGGACCGATGTCAAGTGTGCTGTTCACCACGCTCGCAAAACCCACGATAATATGCGTACAAAGATGAGGGTCAATGTGCGACGGACTGAGCTCCCAGAGCGTGTTCAGGTACCACGGTATTGTGTAGTAGCAAACGATGACCTGGCTGTGAAATGTGAACTTTCTCGGTTAATTAACGCGATCACATAGGTTGAGACGCACGTCGCAAATAAAGCGATCCGACAACCAATTGATGACGTGACAAACAATTCTCTCACCCGGTTGAATTGCGGTGGAGTTGTTCCGATGTGTTGACGCTTGTGTTCCTGTCCGCATTCTGATTCTCCTTCGTCGACTCGGCGTACATCCAAGCCCGACGTAGCCACGTAGCAATCTTGGCATTGTCAATCTGTTCCTCCAAGTATCTCTCTGCTTTGGACGCTCTCAAAGCTAATATGCCGGACCAGGCGCGCGTGACAAATAGAACACTGACTATCAGGAATGTCAGAGTGAGACACAGAACTTGCGCTCTCCAGCGCGGTCTAAAAAAATATTACATTTACATAATTTTTTTTTGACATGGTACACATCGCGAATACAAGACGAAACATATGCAAGATAAATAATTTATATGTACGTGCAAATATAATGAGAGTAAATCGCGTATGCTTGAGCGTCTGGGAAACACCGTTAATCTAAGTCACTTTTACGCTAGAAAAAAACAAGCAGAGCTGAGACGAGCTTTCGATTAATTGCGACAATCTTTCCTATAACGAAGAGTTTGACAGCCAGCAATGACGTACGTTCGCCGTAACGTACACGAGAAATCAATACAAAATTCCCTCCCTTCATCGCCTCCCTCCTACCCTTTTTCCGTCCTTTCTTTTTCACGCGCACGAGATGCGTGTCACTGGGCAATTTCACGCACACACGCGGCTTTATTCTCACTCTCTCTCTCATCATCCGCCTACAAAAAATTTTTCGCAAACACACGAAGAGAATCATCTCTTCACGGGTATACTCACTGTCGTATGTCGGTCAGCAATTCATACTTGGCCTGCGGCACAGGTATTTGGTTAACCATTGAATGCACTTATTGTTCTTACTCGCGATGCCGAGTGCGTCGCACTCTCTTTCAGAGATAACGAGCTTCTAAGGCTGTTTTTCGCGACGTCAGCTGACAAGTTTCGTCACCCAATTCCGAGAACGAGCGAACAGCTGACAGTCGGGGAGATAAAGCGCGCACCGCAAAAATTACGTGTGTATGCACGTATGTGCGTGTACGTATACACGTGAGTTCCGTGTGAGAGCAGGCGGAACCTTTTTGACAGATATTTGCGATCGTCAGTATTTAAAGCAGCGCGAAGTGGGTGTGTCCCATCGCGATCTGCCGAATATGCGATGATCATTCGACAGTTCCTCCCGCCGTGGTGCATGCGGTGTGGGGGTGCGGCAATAATTGGCGCGTCAAATTTTTTGTTTTCTTTTCGTACGGATGAATTGGTTCGGAAACGCGAGCCCAGATGGCGGCTCCTCCGCGCGCTTTTCTCGATTCGATTATCGAAATATCGCGCGCTTCGATACATCGCGCTCGGATGTTGTCGGGCAGTCATCATCCTGTGGCGGACGCGAAGCGGAAGCGCGTTCGAATGTTTTTCCGCGTTTCTCGCGATTATTTCGCGGATTATTTCGTCGTCCTGCGCGCGAATATTGTACACGGTTACGCGTGTGTCGCGTATGTTTGCAGTGGAGCACGAAATTAGCTCGCCGGTGAAGCTAAATCCCGACGAAATCGTTTAGCCCGGCCGCGTTCGCGCGAGAAACATGGCCGACGCGCGAGAACTTCGTTCGAATTACAAGTAACTCTTGTATAACGCGGATATTCCGCTCCACAAAACGCTGCCGCGTTATACGAGGCTCGCATAAGCGCGCATATTGAAAAAACGGGGGGTTAGACTCCATTTTTCTGCAATTTGTAAACCGCGTTGTTCAAGTACAACCGTGTAACACGAGGATTGGGACCTGTATTCCGTATTTTACGCGAATATTCGTATCGTCTCTGTCGCGCGCAAACATTCGTGTGCCGGCAAAGTATTTGTTCGCAAGTGGAAATTAAGAATATGTGTGTGTGTGTGTATTAACGGTGTCAATCAAGTGTGAACATATCTCCTCAGAGTTCATCTTCCAAATCTATTATACGGACATAGCACGGAATAGAATCAACAGGTGGTAAAACCGACTGTCAAAGGGAACGTGGCTCCAACGTGCACCGCTGTGTGACGCTCGACAACGGAACAACAGTCAAATGTCGTATCGAGACAGAAATTTACAAGTAATTGCTTGCCACAAAAACCGTGTATTGGTATGTAATTATACAATTTTATATTACATATATATTATATATATTGTCTCACACTTAAATATATGATACACACTTTGAGTATACATGCAACATATTATAAACACGTTTTTATATATTATTACTTTCTTTTTTTTGTTATATCAAAAAATAAGTTATTTAAACACAACAAAAGATATGTATATATCAATAACAGATATGTATTACTATTATTATTATTGTGTATATATTGTATCTGAGTAGAGCACCAGAAAGTCGGAAAGAGAATTTTTAAATATCGATATAAATATTTCGAGATATTCTAGTCATCAAGCAGAAAGTATAAAAAAAATCACAAGATTTGTAAAAAAAATATATATTAAAACTTTCTCTCACACGCTAAACAAACCAATATTTTCCACTCACAATCAAACAAGTATAGTTTCGATTAATGAAGTCAGCCTTGATTTTATTGTGCACAGAATTTACGGAACTTTTAAGTACGTTTTTGAAACCTTTTGGAATTCTTTAATTTGAAAGCGTCATACCGATTTAATTTCCGAACAAACGACGAAAACCTGAATAGGTACATTAGTGAGATAATAACGTGTCATCCTCCGGTCTTGGTATACGTCGGTAACGTTCTTGCGACATCAAGTACACGGACAAGCCTCCAAACGCTATCAGGAGCACCCCTATGAAATTTATTAGCATTCCTTCGGACGCGAACTCTGCGTATTTCTCCCTAAAAATATAAATGGACGAAGAAAAGAATATATTTCTTGCATTCTCAATTTTTTTTTAAGTAATACACTACTAACTTCAACGTAAAAATTGCTTTCTCATTGAGTCCCAACAAGCATGACGCAATCGCACCAATAAAGGCTGCAATGCCGAAGAATACGTGCAGCGGCATATAGGCAGCTCTTAACGGACTTTGTAACCCGGGAAAAAGAAACGAGACGCATCCTGCGACCCACTGCAAAAATATAAAATAAGAATTTAAATAGAAGATGACTGTGTGTAGATTCTGTCTAGATATAGAAACATATCTATATGTTAGATCATTTTTTTATAAACTTATATTATTTATATTACTTATGTACCTGACAACAAAATAATATCACAGTCGTTAATCCCACCCAGCTATGTAAGGTATACATATTCGGTGTTGGGGGCGAAGCTAAATTGTGACTGTCGAAAACTGCTACCAAGGCAATCACAACTAGCAACACAATGAATAACATCAGTCCCGCGTGGGTCAGTTTTAATTGCTTTTTGCGGACATTTCTTTGAGTTCTGTAGAGAAGCATGGCTGCAAATGTGAGAGAGAAACTTATAAATTGTACGTGTGAAAGCATAATAATGGGGAAAAAATCATTGTTAAACATATCATACCGTTGGAGTACAGATAAACAAGTCCGATAACCATTAACAAAGGATGCCAATTAAATTCAAGCTTCGGATCGGATCTCCATGAGTAGCCACCTCTGAAAAAGCTAATCCACACACCCATCAAAATTAGAAGAACGATGCCACATCCTTCAGTAATAGAGACAAGGGGAAAGAAGCCTTCCAAAGAGCGAGAGTCTCTTGTTTGTTGTGGTGATGATTCCGATAGTTGATCCATATCTAAAAACATTACACATATTTAATTTTCCGCACAAGAAAGAGAGCTAGATTCTATAGCAGAAAGATTTAAAACACTTGTAACAGTGTCTAAAATTTATATAAATTTACAAAAATTTCTTCCAGCTGTGTGTTAGACACCTACCTAGACATTTTATGTACTTATACGGATAATTGGACATCGTTGTGCATAAATTTTTATTCCAGAAACTATCATACGTAATGAGTTTCTCTTAAAGCTAGCAAAACAGGGCAACAGTCGTGAAAATTAATAGAAGTTGGACATAGATGTGCGATGTGTTAAAAATAATATTTACATAAATATGGCGAGTGAAAGGAAATACGTTACATATAGAATGGCGTTGTTTTGTGTGTGTGTGTGTGTGTGTGTGTGTGTGTGTACTGATGTTTAAAAAAATAAAAAACAATCAGAACAGAAAAAAACAAAATGCTCTGCATAATTAATTCTTTGTGGACTGACATAGATCTCTCAAACAATCCAAAAATTTTAAAATTTTAATTATGTCTCTAGTTAAAATTAATTTTTTAGACTTTGTTTCTTTGTTTGATCGATGCAGAATCGTTCAAACTTTCAAAAAAAAAAAAAATTTTTTTTTTCGCAGAGATGTTTGATTTTAAAGTCTTACAGACCCATGCGATTATAAAATCAAACAGTCAGTCCAACTAGTAGGCTGTTTTGGAAGTCACTCCACGAAGGATTAAAAAATAAATTTATTAAAACATAGGAAAACAACTACGTCGCGTAACAAATTTATGAGATTATTTTTCTACAATATACAGTCATTAAATGACAAGCATATAATTTTAATCACGTGCACACGCGCGTGCCGATATGATAAATGCCGATATGAAGCTGTCACCTTCGAGTGACCGTATATTATCCACTATTCATCTCAAAACGCGATATTTATCTCATATGATTACGCAGGAAGGCTCTTATTAAATCAAGCAAAAACAACAAGGCGTCTATCGCATTTGCTTACCGGCGCAAATCTCGTAACACTTGTATCGGATGATCAACAAGTATTGTCAATATATGTACATAGCTCACATATGGCGACGTATTACGCCGTCGTGCGTACCGGCCAGGTTTATTGATTATTCCTGAGATAGAGAGGTATAAATAGAGATGCACTTGGAGTTCTTTATACAATGAAAGTACGAAGATATTTAAAGTGAACTCATACCGTGCGCGTTTCAATTCTGCGCGAGTGTGCGGACCTTTAACCAGAACGAACGATCTCTCTTTTAAATGACGTTCTTGCGCGAATTTCTAGCTTCATATGGGCGCCTCCATTCCCTCTATTCATACTTACTCAGCTGAACTTCTACTTGGCGCGCTGATATCGTTGCGAATAAACGTGTGCTCGTATAAAATGTAGAACAATTCTATGCCCGATTCGAATTTCTTTGAGATACATGAGTAATTCTCGCAAAATTTCTTTGCGATTGTCGTAGGAAAAAAATTTTAAAGACAATTTCAATCGCAATCACATAACAACTGCTACTGCCAACATCACTAATGACTCAAATTGAGACAAAACTAATTATAGCTTAGACAATAGCAGATTGAAGACAAACATATTTTTTTATTCACTTTTTGTAATAATTATTCATTTATTCACTCGTTCATAGATTCAGCTCGGTATCAACATCACGCAGTAATTTTTGTTTTTGTGAAAATTGGTTGTTTATTTCAAAAGAAAATTTTTTTGGTGCGATACAAGAAACACAATAGCTTTTATTATAACAAGTTTTTATTAAAACAAGGCACAATAATAAGTATACATAATTATTCGAATATAACGCCGCATAAACGGTAAACATTTCTTTCGTTAAGCCAATTTATTTAATTGCATCGCAATTGTAAGACTATTAATTAGCAATATATATATATATCTTACACGTTGTATAATTTGCAGTTTTATTTCAATCCTAGAAGTTCGAAATATTTATTTTCTATTTTGAAATAGGTATTCAGCTTGTTAGGTTTACATTCAGTCTAGCGCAACACACATAAGTTGAAAACATATTATTATCGTCGAGCCAATAAAAACGATAAGAGATATAATCTGTAAGATGATTGTGCAAATTTGTTTATCTGTAATATCGATATCATCACTGCTTTACTGCATTATATGTTCTGATGTACTTTTGTTTGCACTACGATAGCGACATTGTTGAAATTAGTTGCAGAATTGCTCTACTTAATTTGAACGAGCATAATTGTTTCATCGTGGTTTAATTATAAGATGTACACCGCCTTTGGCAGTAGGTACCGAAGTTCGGGGATGAAGCTTAACTTCGAACTTTGATAAGATACTTAGGACTCCAACTTTTGTCTGCATATAGCCAAATCGTGAACCTGAAAATTTATTATTAAGTACCGTATTCTCTAACATCTTTTATACAGATAACCCTAGTATAATGCGAATATTCCGTTTCACAGAAATGCCACGTTATATAACTCGAGTTCTACCAGGCTTGCATAAACGCGCAATAAAAAAAATAGGATTGATTGCATTTTACTAACAATTTGTAAACCGCGTTGTTCAAATACTGCATTATACAAGGGTTAACTGTAAATGTTTCAAATTATATGTAAATAATTTCACAGCCTAGTCCCAAAAGCTACGAATAATTTACAAATCTCCTTACATATTTGTCGATTATTATTAATCCTTACCGATACACATTCGTGGTCCTTCCCCAAATGGCAAGTAAGCGTATGGATGCCTGTCCGCTATTTGATCCGCGTTAAATCGTTCGGGATCAAACTTATCCGGATCCGGATATATCGTCGGATCTCGATGTATGCCGAGCACCGGTATGCTAATTGAAGTTCCTTCTGATATGTGAATATTCGTTGTTGGAAGATTTATAGCTTTGGTGCAGATGCGATTCAGCACTGGCGCGGGTGGGTATTTTCTCAGAGTTTCTGCATAACGCGTAAAGGAGTATAAAAACTGTAATCTACCGGCCAACACGTTTTATTTAAAAAAAACAAACAAACTTATAGTTTACAAAAGAAAACATAAAATTACCAGATACTATTTTATGCAGATAAGTCATATCGTTTACAGCATTGTAAGTCACTTCGCCGTGTTTTTTCAGTACTTCGTCAATTTCTTGACAAAGCTTATTCTGTACGTCCTGATTTAGCGCTATTTCGTACAAACAGAACATCGCCGTAGTTGAGGAAGTCTCGAAGCCAGCTAAGAAGAAGACAAAAGCTTGCGCAGCCGCTTCTAACATAGAAAGTTTACTCGTAGTCGCTGTCAATAAAACAATCCGTCATTCTATATACTAGTCGCGTAACACAGTGCACATTTAATTCTGAACGTCAAATTTTATTTACAAGGCACATCATTCTCTTCAGTGACGTTTTTCTCTTCGTCAGGCTCGACATAGCCGTTCTCCATAAGTTGTATAAGTAGATTCATAAAATCATGTCTCACGACATTGTGAGTCTTTCTGTATTCCACATTATTCCGAAACATATTTATAAAAAAATTCGAAACACCCTTCTCAAAAATAGGAATAGAAAATAGCTTGGCAATGAAAGGTGCAAACATAAAAATGGAGTGCTTAAATGCACTTATTTCAAAGACTTTTCTTCCCCAGTATCGAACTTCGTTATCCGGTTGTTCCATGCAATTAGATTTAATTCCAAAAGCAGCTGACATAATTACGTCTGTTGAATACCTATTTTGTAACAATTTGTAGTATATATATGGAACATTTTTAAATTTAATACATATATTATTTTTTTATTTTTCAACTGTCTGTCACACCGGTCAGGTAACCCGGATATCTGCGACACGGCAGAGCGGAAACTCGTTTCGCCATAACAATTTCGCGGGGCGGATAACACGAGAGGGAAAGAAAGAGAAAGAAAGAAAGTAAATTGTCTTTCCGCTTCATTTCCTTTTCTTCTTCCCCTCGAGTTTGACACG